>JAJMLQ010000164.1:0-79624 GCA_030569715.1 Williopsis samutprakarnensis
CATTTTGCTCCCTGTCGGCTATTTTTTGACGGGAACAAAATGGAACAGTTCACCACAAAATGGCACTTTTTTGAACAGGTGTTGTTTTCTTTTTTCCGATTTAAATCTCGAAGAAATAGTTTCTTGCTCACAAGGAAACCTGCGGTTAACGCCAGGCGGCAGAGCCCTCGTCACCCGGAGCAAAAAAAGTTGTGGCTTACACACGATACGGGAATTAGGCATAGCTTACCACCATCGCATAACTGGATAATACGGTAAATGATGCTCGCCAATAGAAACTGATAAACAATTCCAATTCCCTAGAGATATAAGATACTCTTTATGCAATAGAGGTATAAAAACTGGGTCCGTATAACCCTAGTTTATGAAAGTTATGTTAATGTTGTCACTTTATCTGATATGAGGAAGGGGGTGTTTAATATCTATGCCTCATGATAAGCTGATAAGGTCCGACGACATTTAGATGTGTGCGCGCAAGTGAAAAAAATTTCCAGAAACATTGTCGATCCGCTTCGCAAAATTTTGCGCCGTATCGTGGAGAGTTCATGCCTGTAGATTGGGCTTCCATCCCACAACAACGTACGTTTCGACGTGCGTAGATAGCTAACGTACCACTCTTGTGAAATATATGGGACTATCGATTATCTCAAATTATAGTGAGCACATTTTTATCAAGGCAAAAAAAAGTTTATCATAGGCAAAAAAAACCATTACAATTATTTTTCTGTTTTTGACCTTAATACACTTCTCACTAAAGTACAGGTTGGGTGTACTGCCTGAACTAGAGCGGGACATAACTATTTACACTGTTGATTAGTGTGTACAGCGAGGGCATTTAGTACTTCAACGTTTGTGGTTCAATACTGGCCTTCGATATATCTTGAACATTCTCTATTGTGACCTGGGTTTTATTTCCTTGTTGATTGTTTAAACGCACCAAACACAATGACGAACAGTATATCGACGATATTTGTGAACATTGCAATAATTTTGATGTTTGTCATTGAACTACACTCCATGCTAAGACTACATCGACATGCCAGTTTGGATTCCAAGACGCTACATTTCATATACCAGGCTTTTTTCATCGTTGTTGTGATGTATTCGTTTGCATCTATTGATCTTTACCATTTCAAGCTGGTTGAAGCGCCTCGGGAGATGTTACCCAATGTCATCAGCTCTGCTTGTCTTTTACTCATATCTGTTGCATTCATTATTGGCGCATATACGGCGGATCCTTTAGATTCATACACTGATTTGGAAGAACAACTGTTGTTATCATCACAGTATTATCAAGATACAAATGGAGATATGGTGAGACTACAAGGTCCAAGGGTGAGTCTCGTCTCTTGTGAGGACGTGCATATGAAGTCTCCGATAAGCACAGCGTTTACAACGACAACACTGGATTTAAATCACAACTATGTACCTGCTAAGGGTGCCATCTCACCACAGATAAGGGGCCTTGAACAGGAGTTTAGCTTGTCAGATCCCAGCATACAAACACCACAGGGAATTGACCGCACTAGTTCGACGCATCCAAAGACGTCACCGATATTGGCAACGTTACTAAGTGCACATACAGCGATGGCTTCACATGTGTACACGGGAGAGGCGTGGAAATGGCAGGACCATGAGACGCTGCCCAATTGGATGACATCTCTTCCAATAATCCTATCGGTGATGTTCTTGACATCCCAATGTCTCTATGCATTTGCGATGCTCAAGACAAATGTATTCACCAAACATCGTGACGTTATCATTCCAAGTGTTATGAATCTCTCGATAGGTACTGGATATCTACTCGCAACACTTTTAGGAGTACCCATTGGTGAAGATTCGCTTATAAACTTCACGCATATGGTTACGTTAAATTACGTTGTATATGCTTCAATGTGTATTCTCTCCGTTGGGGTTTTAGCCTTGCATCTCCATGGGAAGTTCCATAACAAATCACCATTGGACATACATCATGTACAGATATACCACTCCATCGGAACTCCATAGCTTGTTCCAGCAAAATGACGTTTATGATGCCACTTTAACATCTCTGTAACCTTTTGTTTATATACCAATACCTTCTGATCTATGTAGATACATCCAAACATCACGTAGTAACCTTCACGTGTCCTCACGCACGGATGTGTTTCCCGCGCGCACGCACATTTGTCCTCAGTTCTCTACACAGCGTTGAAATTAGGGCTATGTGTCTCGTCTTTAAATGGAGGCGGAAAACCAAAGGGGTCTTTCCAAAAATGCACTACATTCCATCGTGTTTGCATGAGACCCTTAAGCAGTTGTGATTAATCCATCATCGTAATGCAGTGCTCAGGCACGCTTCCTAAAGATGTATAACACGCACGCTAATTCGCCCGTGACTCAACTTTCCAGTCGTAGTTTTGCTTGTGTCTTTTTTCTGCACTTACACATATTCTGTCCCGCTGTACGCACCAACCGGCCACCTTCGTGCCCTTCCTCTGTCTCTCGCTCGCGCGCGCTCATTCAACCCCCCTGTAAAATTTGTAAGTGTTCGCGTGGACAGAAGAGAACTTTCTATTTCCTATTGTCATCATTCTCGAGGAAAAAGGGACAACCCGCACGTTTACTAAGGACAGCCGCAACAAGGGACCAAACCGTCGATAATTTCTCTGTAACTCGTTTCTGCTTCTGTCGTCTTAAGCACAAATCCAACCGTCAATTACAGGCAAGCAGAACTTCCTTGGTAAGAACAATCAACGTTATTTCTCGTTCCCCACCAAACCCACCAACGTCTTGTGTTTTTTTGTCTTTTCATTTCCCTCCTTTGCCTTGGGGTTTTTTCCCTTGCTTAATTTTACAAAACCACCAATAACGGGACATAAAGTACACACACACAAAAGGGGATTAACTAAAATGGCAATCCACAAACCAAAGTCCAAGACGGCGTCAACTAACGCCGTAGTCAACACTGAAGACATAGATGAAGTTGATGAACAAGGTCAAAGTATCCTTATGGGTATAATCACCCAATTGCGACCAGGATGCGACCTTTCCCGAATCACTCTACCAACGTTTATCCTCGAAAGGAAGTCAATGTTGGAAAGAATCACAAATCAGTTACAACAACCTGATTTCCTATTGGAGGCCCATTCCGCTGGTACTCCACTACAGAGATTCTTAGGAGTTGTGAAATTTTATCTCAGTGGATGGCACATTGCTCCAAAGGCGGTTAAAAAGCCATTGAACCCTGTATTGGGGGAATTCTTTACTTGCTATTGGGATTTGCCGAATGGTCAACAGGCTTACTACATCTCGGAACAGACTTCACATCATCCTCCAAAGTCTTCGTACTTTTACATGATTCCGGATTCCCACATTAGAATTGACGGTTCTGTGCTTCCGAGATCGAGGTTCTTGGGTAATTCTACAGCCGCGATGATGGATGGATTGACAGTGATCCAATTCTTGGACATAAAGGATTCAAAGGGCAATCCTGAGAAGTATACACTGACACAGCCAAACATGTACGCACGTGGTATTTTGTTTGGTAGGATGCGCATAGAGATGGGTGATCATATGGTCATCAAATGCCCATCTACCGGTTACAACATCGATATTGAGTTTAAGACAAAGGGTTTTATCTCGGGTACTTATGATGCTATCGAAGGAACGTTGAAAGACAGTAAGAATAAATCCCTTTATGAAATCACTGGTAAGTGGAATGACGTTATGAACATCAAGGACTTGTCCACTGGTAAGAAGTCTGTGTTTTTGGATGTTAAAAAGACAAGTCCACAAGCCCCAAAGGTACATCCGATGGAGGAACAAGGTGATTTTGAGTCGAGAAAGCTATGGATACACGTTACAGATGCTTTAGGACAGAGAAACCACACCGTGGCAACAGAGGAAAAGTTCAAGATTGAAGATGCGCAGAGAGAAGCTGCAAAGAAGAGAGCCGAGGAGAATGTGGAGTTCCATCCTAAGCTGTTTAGACCAAGGGAATCACAGGATGATGAACTTGAATGGTACCTGTACAAACATATTCCAAATGACGCTCCACCAATAGAACAAACAAAGCTTATCCTAGAATCAGTGCCTATTCTACCAGGCCAGAAGTTTACTCCAGAATTTGAAATTCCTGCTTTCGAAAAGATGTCAATCGGCTCAAAGAAGAAGTAATGTTGGTTCTTGATTTCTTTTAATTTACATTTGTTGGTTTATTTCTTTCCCTCTACACTGTTAATCACATTGTATACTGCGCTTGAGCTATGTATTACTAGTTTAATCATCAAGAGTGACATCTAGCGGTATGTCCCGTAGATATGGATCAAATATGAACTCAGTGTGCCAGTTCAAAAGCCTTTTCCAGTTGAAATAGGATAATACTCGATCACGTAATACCAAGTCCTTATTGAGATCAACATCTGTGGTGAAATATCCTCGTTTCAAAACCATGTTGATATGCTTCTCCTTGAACCACAAATCCTCCATTACAGAGCAATGAACGACGGCCTGTTCCATAAGGTTCCATGCCAGTACGTGTTCGTTCTGCTTCTTAACTGCATATAATAACAACCGACCAAACGTATGGTAGGGTACTTCAGAAGTACATTTCGATTTCCACAACCATGCACTCATCTCTTTCAATTTCTCACCAATACTCGGCACAAGAAGCATGACTTTGACATATGAGAGATCCAATTGAGAACTTGTAGCGTACTTATTATACTCAAAAATAGCAAATTTCAACTCTGTTAAGTTAATCTCCAACATATTACTCAGACATGACCATGCGCTTGAATCTGTTTGGTGTAACTTGCAAAAATGTTCAACGTCTTTCAAAATCTTATGGTATTTGATGGAATCAGTTCGTACTTTCGCAATGCTTACGCAGAATTGCAAGAAAGACCAGGCGTAATAATTTGACTTGTGAAGCTTTGCCGATGTGAAAACAGTGGACTCAAAGAAGTATACAGGTACCTTCCCAATAGATTTAGAATCTATGACAAATATCATCATCTTTTTGAATAAGTGCCAGTATGAAGATGATTTGTTCAACTTATTCTTGTTTGAGCACAACAGAGATTGTAGAATGGCCATCTCACAAAGAAGCAGCTTATCTGGTTCAAATATAGGATCAATGCGAGATAAACTAGTACTGTTACAGTGTAACATTTTCCATGTGATATCATCGTGAATACTAATAACAGTGTGATTCTCATTGGTTGTCATCATGAGACCTATTGTCGCAAGATATATCTTTACAAGATATTCTTCGTCTTTGATAACCTGATCATCTTTGAGAAACTGTTCAAAGATAGCATGTGACGCTTGAAAGATCCTGATAGAGGTGGATTTAAACATTACAACCTCCAAGTGTCCATCATGATACGAATGAAGGAAGTTGGTATCATACTGTGGCATATCCTTCATGACAGTCAACGTTCTTTTCTTGCATTCACTATTACAACATAGTTCCAGGTATTCACGCACAATGGAAAGATCTTCTCCCATTGGAAAGTGTTCAAAGTTGATTAGGGTATTAACTACAGTAGACTAGCGATTGGAACAACTATTAAAAGTCGTCGGGGCAATGATTAATTTCCACAAAAAGATGTTGGGATGTAAACAGACACATCTCAACACGGTCTATGTAGACAAATTAACGAGTATTCCTTAGCTATTTACTGGATAATATAAAGAGGTTAATCACATATTGAAGAACAGAGGAACAGCAACGATATCAAGGATGAATGTTGTGTATATAATCACGCACCACACAACGAAAAAGCCATGGAAAGGAGCGGTTGATTCAAAATGCTGAGTGGCAGTTGAGTTGAAACTAGTTATCAACTCTAATGGCTCCCTCTCTTGCTTGATGATAGCCGATGCTTCTTCCTCAATTATGACATCAAGGTCCACATTATCATCTGAAAGTTCTAAATCAAAACTTTGATTCATATTTTCAGCTTGTAAACCTACATCCAAAGGAACCAAAACAATAACTGCTTCCAAGACTGTTACAAAATCCTCATCAGCGTCAGTGTATCCACGTGGTCTGAGACCAACAGTTGGCGTTGGCCGTCCAATACCAAGAGATGTGACCGTTTGCGTTTTTGTTTCAGTTGTTGTAGATCCCTTAGTTTCATAAACAGTCTCCCACTTAGGGTACCACTTATACTTTGTTGTTGTCTCAACTTCCTCGTATTCGGTGATGGTAAGTTCTGGATACCACTTGGTCCTAACAATATCCTCGATTTCTGTCTCGGTTTCAGTTGTCGTGGTTGTCACTTCGGCAAACTTTTTATATTTGTAGATGGTAGTCTTATACTCTGTTGTAGTCTCAGTCCCTTCAAAAGTGGTCAAGGTGGTGACAGAGGTGTCCCTATACACAGTATCATATTCTGTTTCATAACAGGTTGTTGTTTCCATAAGAAAAGAAGTGACAGTCTGATCAGATTCTTCGTACTCTGTAACTGTGGTACTAGGTATATAAATTGTTTTTGAGATTCTGCTAGTGACAGTTGTTGGTTCGGCAACAGTTTCGGTCAAGACATCTTTGTAGCGAAACACAGTCCTCTTGTAGTGCTCTTCGGTATATGTATCATCGTAGTATGTTGTAGTCTCAGTAGATATGCTTTCGTATTCTGTCTCGGTAACAGTGGTGGGCCTGAAACGGGTTCTAATACTTGTCACCTCGCTTGAGATGTACGTAGTCGTTACAGGTAGCTCAATAGTTGAAACCGCAGTGACTGTCTCCGTACTTGTCAATGTGCGGACAATCAACGTAAAAGTAGGTTGTAAAGTAGTCATCATAGTTTCAGTCAAGTTAACTGTATCATTCATGGTTGCAGTCACGATAACTTCATCTTTCATTGTGATGGTCAGAGTAACAGTTCCAGTAAGGGTTTCAGTTAAAGTCACTATATCGGTCCAGGTGGCAGTTTCGGTGAGTTTACTTGGTAGAATGGCCGTATATGTCAGAGTTTCTATGTCTGTCACAGTAACTGTATTGCTCAAGGTAAGTGTATCAGCCACAGTGTGAGGCTTTGTCTCAAGCGATTCCGTTGTACTCCAAGATGGTGTAAAAGCTTCTGATCTGGTACGTGGCGGATATGGTATTTCCATCTTAGACGTTGGCTCAGGAGTTGGTTCGGTACTTGTTTCAGTACTTGTTTCAGAACTTGTATCTGTTACATACGACAATGTGATGTACTCAGTTGTAGTGGTCAGTGCACAATCAGTTGATCCAGGAATATAATCAATAAAGCTTGTTAAAGTTGTGCGAATCATTTTATATGACTTGTGATAAGTATCCCTTGTTGTGAGGAACATCGATGTGGGTATAGTTGTGAAGTATTTGTCATCTCTTTTATCCAAAAAAATTCTTGGATATTCATTTGATGAATGAGAATAGCTTCTGGAGCGCTTGGATAACAGTGAGCTCATTTTTGAAATCACTGAATCACCCTGGGAGTTGAGTTGTGATTTCCTCTTAGTAGTCCTATGACGACGACCAGATCTGTCCTTAGACTTACCCCAATATGGAATTTCCTTCTCAACTTTCTTCAGTTTTGTTCTCTTCTTATCCCTGCGACGACTCTTCAATTCAGATCCATTTCCAGAATCTATGTCATCATGAGACTTCTTCGAGTCCTTCTTTCTATCAAACACTGAAAATCTCTCTTTCTTGTTCTTTTTTGGTGTGAAAGCACCTGAAATGAGATATTTCCTTCCCTCACTAACCGCTTTATGGAGTCTTTCAGCATTGTTTGTAAACTTTGCTGAAAGGTCATTATCAGACAGTCTTTACCCATCCCTTTTGTGAATCTGTTTATGAGAAGATAATGATCGAAGATATGAGTGTTGCCTATTTTCCAAAGATTCGAGTTGAATATTTTTTGGCTGGTTAACATCGATGGAGGCACTATCCTCAGTATTAAAGGCTTCAAACCCAGCAAAAAGGTCAATTTCAACTTCCTCATTATCCAGAACATCTCGTGGTGTAAGCAAGACCGAGGATTGTTCATCTTCAGCAGTATCTCGGGCAAACAAAAATTTGATATCTGGTTTCGTTTTGCATATACTTCTAACGTACTTTTTATATCTTAATTTTTCCTTGATATCATAGCAGAGAGGATCATAGCACAAAGTACTGAAATATCTCCCAAAACAACATGCACACCGACACTCATCATATGAATTATCATTTTGACAGGCGGGACAATATTTTGGTTCGTTAGATATTTTCTCAATCATATCTTGTATACAATTCTTTACTTCATCTCTATCACATGTACGAGTATTATATTCCGGGTAAAACTGCTGAAACCAACATTGAGATTCCATAACACGACCTTTGACATCATCACCATTATCTGGCCATTTAACTTGTGCATCCATTTGAGGCTCAATATTGTACTGGCTCAAAAATTCAATCAGAGTCTGTGGTTTCTCATTTCCTTCAGAGGGAGATATATTTTGAGTCATCAAGGCAAGATCAGGAAAAGGTAGAGAGCTGTTGTTGTTAGAGTACTTGGAACAAATGAGATTTGCAGTTTTCTTGAACATCTTAACTGGTGTACTATGAGTGCAATGCATCTGTGCACAGTGTGCGGTTTGTATTTCAACGCAACAAGCGTAGGCACATGCATCTGAACTGTCGGTAACCTCTTTGCACATACTTTTCCTGGAATGATCGTTACAACGGTATAATTCCTCGATATCACAACTACTCAACAGAGGAGATACATAACTTTTAAGATCTTCATCAGAGATCAAACATTTTCGCCTTTCCGAATCAAGCTGATGCACTGAGAAATCAAAAACAAGCCTTGAAGCATATTCCTCAAATCTTTTTTCGAGATTTAAAAGCCTTCCGACAAATCTCAAGTTTTCAAAGTACGAGAGTTTCCTCTCTATTGATGATTCTGGTGTAACAGAGCTTGGATTAAGAGAAGTTTCCCAATTTCCAACATCAATCTCAGAATTGCAGTACCAGTCAACGCCCCGTTGTATTAGATCTGAGATACGAAAATCAATGAGTGATTGTGGGGAATTGTTGTAGCACAACTCATATGCCTTTGAATATGCACAACGACATTGCCATGCGTAACTTGAATTAGAACATACCCCAGTACGGTTTTGATATGTCGTTATAATTGTCAGAGAGCAAGTAATTAGGGATAGAATCTCTTCTTCACTAAGATTGTCAATTAAGCTGATATCTGAAGCAGCATTTGGGAACGGAGTGCTTTCTCCTTCTGAAATTTGACCCATGTCAAAGGTCTCCAAAGTAGTAATTAATTTGTCATAATCAGATGTGACACCATCAAAAGTGTCGAGAGGCAATTGTATCACATCCGATCTCTTTCCAATGAGAGAATGTAATACGTCTGCCAAATTATCTGGAAGCCAACTGTCTTTGTCATCATCAATAATGGCCGTCATATCATGATAATTGACAAATGTGCCTTTCTTTTGTTGAGATAAACAGTATTTATCACTGATACGTTTGAGCATGGGAAGAACAGAATCCCTCAAGTAAAACTGTCGTTCACCAAGTTGTTCAATACATGCAACCTCAATCTGGAGACCCAGACAGAAACACTCACAAGAGGAGTTATCTCTTGAGCATTTGGTATTTTTTTCTATTTCAAGCATGGGGGAGATACGACATTCCTCTGGAGAAATAGGGACTTTACTTGAAGCTTGGAGGCTTTCGAGAGCATTCATAATTTGAGATAAGTCAGCGTCACAGGACGGGATAGAATCTTTCACATTAACATCCAGCGAGTCAAATGCTATAAATTTCTCAAAAACTCTCAAGACCTTGTCAATGTAGTTCCGAATAGTAAAATCTGGTTGGACCTCTCCAAGACACTCAATACTAGCTGGGACACGATGGTACGGTAAACTGTCAAGATCAAAAACTTGTGAGACTGCCAAAGGTAACAACTGGTATTTCTCCTCGGTTGTGAGGGACCCGCTTAGTGATTTCGCAGACTTTGAAGATCGTTCAGTAGGACATATTGATTGAATGTGACTTTTCACACGATTAACCTCTGCTTCATCTGAGCAATAAGGATCCAAACAACTTTCAAAAGTGGATGTATACCATGGACAGGTACACTTACAATCGTGATCCACGAGAGTTTCTGAGTTGATTTGTGGAGGGATTAGACATCCCTCACAAACTGTAGGGTCGTTTAAGCTCAGAATAAGACACTCTTCCAGATCAACCATCTGAAGGACACAGTAGTACAGTGTCAGTGATTTGTATAACAGTGAAATGCATTGTTGAGTATCTTCATACGCATGAGCTCATATCCATGGCGGGAGTGAGGGTTGGAGTCGGTTCACAAAATCCACCAGGTTCCACAAAGGTTTCTGCTGCTATAATCATCTGGCTTACGACGATGGAAGCCCACCATAGGCTCCTAGCCACCGAAGAACGGCTCTTCCTAAAGTGATAACTCTTCATTTTCTCTATTTTTGCCCAAGATTGCATTTGTTGCCTGACTGTGTTTGGAATAAAAGGTATGTTTTCCATTGTTCATTTTTTGTTTACTTTTTTGAAGTTATTGTGACAGCATTTTACATACGCCGGCTAAATACAATTATTCCAGCTTTCTCTAAACTGTAGAGTAAATACAGCTTTAAAAGTGAAGGTGATTTTTTAGAATTGAGATGTTCTGGTGGAGTCTCATCGTACCCAAAACGCTCTGAATGCTATTTTACGTCGGAGGAGGACAAGAGCCATGTAATGTGTATGTAGTAGGATGTGGACGATTAATGGGTAGACGCATTACCCGGGCCGAATACAATTGATGAGCTGACTTACAAATACACTTTGGCAATTGTATTTTGGACATCACTTAGAGAAGACACAGAAATTCAAAAGCTCCCCCGGATCCATTTGTCTTGAAAAGTGGCCAGTTCTAACGGTTAATGCACCGTTTCCTGTCGGCACTACGTGATCGCACACACACGATGTACGATTTATAACCAGACTTTGAACCTGCGGCAAAACAGATACTTTTCTGACTTTTCGATCGCGAAGCCCTTGGTATCAAATATGCCTTCGATAAGTGAGCTACACACCTGAACTTCACGTAGTCATACGCATAAATAAACAAACCATCAAAAGCCTGTCCTACCAAGATTTAGATCTTGTTCTATTGAAAGTACACGGGCTCTCATTCTACCATTGGTAGGGGCACTTGCGGATTTTTCTCAGAGCCCATAGGAGAGCTTCTGCTACCAATTACCAGGTACTCCGGGCGTCAAAGTCCTGTTGTAATTACCAGCAAGGTAAATATGCTAAAATAGGAGAAACCACACATGCAAAGAGTGAGTAAAAAACCGTCCTATCAGATGTCTGTCGTATAGTATTATGTTTGCGTATTTTCGCGTATCATATTCGTGCGCGTGGCGTGCTTAACCTTTATGTCAACAGCAGAATTAAGAAAACACGAAGACATATCCGCGTAATTTTGGTACCACAGCGTAAAAGGTAGCACGGCATCAGGTCTCGAGGATAGTCGAACCATTGTGGAAGAGCTGATTAAATGGATAGTACGATTACACCTCCCATCACGGTAGATATATGGTTATAAGCTATGATATACTACGAGAATCATCTTGCTCTAACAACATAACGCTCAATTGGACCTTTATCTAATTACGTAGTCAAGTTTTGTAAAAACTCCTTTTGCTCGAAAATTAAAAATCCAACGTCCGATATTCATCGTTTAAAGACATGGCGGACTTTTCCTGGCTTCCTTAAACGAGCACAAAACGATGCGAAAAAGGATCAGCTTAGACAAAAAAGAAAAAAAAAATTGTGAGATCATTTCACAAAACCAACATAAACGACGTGTATTTATTTCAACAAGTTTCTCCATTTTGGTCTACTTTTCACTTTGAGGAGACTCCTTTGACGAAAAAAAGAGATTCGTACTCTGATATTCATAGCTTAGCCTTCTCTCTTTCTTCCTTCATTTTGACTTGAACAAGTGACAACGTCTATCTCCTATATCTCAGAACAAACTCACACAAGACTCACGTCGCATCAGTATGGCAGCATTGAAAGAACTTGCAAATGGGGCTAAGGACTTGTCCGCCTACCTCTATTTGGCCTTCATGACACTTCCTATCTATCAAAGAGCTTCAATAGTTCTTTTGTTACCATTCATCTACACTCTTGTTTGGCAATTTGTCTATTCGTTTAGAAAAGATCGTGTTCCATTGGTGTTTTACTGGATCCCTTGGTTGGGAAGCGCAATTCCATACGGAATGCAACCTTATGAATTCTTTGCTGACTGTCAAAAGAAATATGGTGACGTTTTTGCGTTTGTTCTCTTGGGAAGAGTTATGACTGTTTACTTGGGTCCAAAGGGACACGAGTTCGTCTTGAACTCGAAACTTGCTGACGTTAGCGCCGAGGAAGCCTACACGCACTTGACTACACCAGTTTTCGGTAAAGGTGTTATCTATGACTGTCCAAACGCGAGATTGATGGAACAGAAGAAGTTTGTCAAGGGATCTTTGACTCGTGATTCGTTTGCCAACTACGTTCCCGTGATCAGAGAGGAGATTTTCAAGTACTTCAAGAGTTCTGAAAACTTTAGACTAGGAGAGAGATCACATGGCCGTACAAACGTCATGAGTTCCCAACCAGAGGTTACCATTTTTACTGCTTCCAGATCCCTTTTGGGTGAGCAGATGAGAAACAAGTTTGATGCATCTTTTGCCCAATTATACTCCGATTTGGACAAAGGTTTCACCCCAATTAACTTTGTCTTCCCAAACTTGCCATTGCCACATTACAAGAAAAGAGATCAAGCTCAACAAAAAATTTCTAGAACTTATATGGAATTAATCGATGAGAGACGTAAGAACAACGATATTGGCGATAGAGACTTGATTGATACCTTGATGAAGAACTCTGTTTACAAAGACGGTGTTAGAATGACAGATCAAGAGATTGCTAACTTGTTAATTGGTGTTTTAATGGGTGGCCAGCATACATCTGCTGCCACATCTGCTTGGTTCTTGCTACACTTGGCTGAAAAACCAGAATTGCAAGAGGAACTCTATGAGGAAATCATGAGGGTCTCTGAAGGCAAAGATGTAACTTCTGAAATGTTGCTCAAGATGCCATTAGTAAACAACGTGATTAAAGAGACCTTAAGAATGCACATGCCTCTTCATTCGATCTTCAGAAAAGTTATGAACCCAATTCCAATCAATGGTACTTCATACGTTGTTCCAAGAGGACATCATGTTCTTGTTTCTCCAGGCTTTGCTCATTTGAGTGCTGCTTACTTCCCCCAACCAGAGGTGTTCAATCCACACAGATGGGACTCTGAAACTGTATCTACTGCTGATGAAGGAACCGTTGATTATGGTTTTGGTGCAGTGTCTAAAGGTGTCTCCTCTCCATACTTGCCATTCGGTGGTGGTAGACACAGATGTATCGGTGAGCAATTTGCCTATGTTCAGCTGGGTACCATCTTAACAACATACATCAAGACCATCAAATGGAAATTACCAGAAGGTGCTAGAGTGCCAGAACCTGACTACCAAAGTATGGTTACTCTTCCTCTCTGTCCTGCTGAGATCGACTGGGAATTGAGAACCAAGAACTAATATTATTGTCGATATTTTGTACACTATTTATCACAAGCCAACCGTTGGTTTGATGTCATACAAACTTCATTCTCTCCACCCTTACTAAAAAAGGCTTATAACTTTGAACTATACACTTGGAAAATATATACAGGCGCAAGGACGTCTAGTTACAAGTAATGGTAAAATTGTAGAGCAAGTGATAATCATATTTCAATTATATACACTTGTGATGTTTATTCGGGAAGATCATCTGGTGCTGTCGAAGGGGGTGCAAGGGAACTATCTGTTTGTTCCTTTACAGCTGATATTGATGTCGGTACAACTTGTTCAAACTGTTCTGAAACGTGTTGTGTGTGTGTGTCCTGTGAAGTACCGGGTGCCTGCCTTTTGGCCTCTTCTTCTAAACGTTTCTCTTCCCTTTCCTTCCGTCTTTTTTTCTTTGCTTCAAACTCGTGCCATTCACCATTTAGCGTTCTTTCATCCAAAGGCTCAGGTTGTGGTGTATCTTTGAAGTATCCATGCGCAAGAGCATTTCTTGCAGTGTATCTCTTTTGTGGGTCATACTCCAATAACTTCAATGCTAAATCAAACGCACCCGGTGAAAGGAACTGTGAAAACCTTTGTCCAAACTGTGACTTAGTGAAACTCCTTGGTTTCAAAAGTTCATACCAAGGTAGTTCTGTAACTCTAGGCCATTTATCAAAAGTAGGTGTACCCATGATTTCAAAAATAACGTGTAGTTGGTGTATTTCATCTTTGCCTTGAAAAATGGCTTGTCTCGTGAATAGCTCCACTAATAGGCATCCAACTCCCCACATATCAACTTCACGACCATAATCAGTAGTTCCTAATAATAACTCTGGGGGTCTATACCACAAGGTAATGACACGGTTTGTATAATCCTTGGAATTCACTGTGGCCATCTTTCTGGCCAACCCAAAATCTGCGATTTTCAATACCCCCTTTTTATCAATTAACAAGTTTGAGCCTTTGATATCACGATGTATAACGTGCTTTGAATGTAAGTACTGCATACCCTCCAGCAATTGTAAAAAGAAATATTTGCAATTACCATGCGTTAGTTTGACATCAGGATTAGAGAGCAAGCCCGAGAGATCATGATCTGCGTAGTCAAAGATCATATAGATCTGTTTATTCTCAACCATAATCTCCAACAGAGAAACAATGTTACGATGGTCAAAAGATTGTAGCAACCTCATCTCTCTCATTGCAGTTATTGGGAACCCTTCCCTCTCAGACTCCATTCTTAACCTCTTCAAAGCAACAAAATGACATGTTACAATATTCTTGGCCTTGTAAACTTTACCATAGGTTCCTTCACCCACCTGAACAACTCTTTCATAGACGCTATCATCCCTAACCGCTTTTAAAAACGAAACCTTCTTCTGTGGGTTGAAATCCTTTTGTTGTCTTCGATGAACATCATGTGCATTCCTTTGAATTGGTGGTTTATCATGTTGTGGCCTGTATGATCTCCCATCGCTATACGCCTTTTGAGTTGACTGTTTCGGTGGTGGCTGTTTCCGTATGCTAAAATTGAGACGTTTAGGACCTTTTGGTAAAGGCCCATCCGCTGGTCTTTTCCTCGATGGGGATCTTTGGTTCTGAAAGTCTCTGTTACTATTATTATTGTAGTTATTGCTGTTGTTGAAAGTGGTGTTCATCATATGTTCACCTTTGTCATTCCTCCCTTGGAATGTGGTTGGTTTCTGTTGAGAGGCTGGACCCTTGGGTAATCCCCTGGATTCTTGTTCTCTACTTGGTTCAACTTTGGAAAAATAACGATCTCTAGAACGTTCATGACCGTTACGACGAGGAGGCTCTCTGATATCCTGACTTCTTTCCCTGTTGTCAATTCTTCTGTCTCCTCTAAAGCCTCTGCTTACACCTCGGTAGTCTCTTCGATCATCTCTGCGGTCGCCCCTGCGATCATCTCTTCTGTCATCTCTTCGGTCATCTCTAATGTCGTTTCCACTCTCATTTCTTCGGTCAATTTTTCTATCGTTTCTTCCATCTCTTCTACCGTTGTTCTTATCGTTAGGCCTTCCTTCGGGTCCTCTGTAATGCCTTCTATCATCATTGTTCATATCTCTCCCGTTGACGTTGTTGGACCTCTGACGACTATCACGAACGCTCAACTCAGAAGACTGTGGATCATTACCAACTGAAGACATTGTGAATGTCGGTAATACTAAGCGATATAATGATGACCTCTATTGAAACCACAGCACAGATATGCTAATATTACTCTCAAAGATACAAAACACGCGTCGTAACCGTATACGTTTTCTTGCCTTGTCTTGTGTCCTTTTTGTCTTTTGTCTCTTTGTCTGCTTTTCCTACGCTTCGAAAAGTTTCTTCTCTCAAGGCTCCACCCTACGAAAGTGTTGGTGTCTGGATGTAATGCTTTCAATTCCTATAGAATGTGGTTTTTCTGTATACCGCGATTTTGTCTGTCTTTTGTCCCATCAAAATCTGTCCAGAGAGAGACTATAATACTGCGCGACAAAGAAGAAAACAAATAAGTGAAGGGGAATATTCGATTCTTCAATCTCGAGTTCGTTCCATTGTTTCCATTGACTCCTATCCGGTGTTCTAAAATTATTGGGGATTTCAAGTTCCGTAAGCACTTATCTGCGTTGACATTATTCTCTGTCTTTCTGGACCCTGTCTCGTTGTCCCGTTTCCCGTCCGTGTCTTGTGGTTGTTTTTGCTTTCTATTTTTGTCCCTTCCCTCTACGGTTTGGTCAGTTTATCCAAGCCTTGTACAAAAAAAGAGAGTTTTCTTTTTTGCCCTTATATACAAAGAATGCACAGCCGGTGCTCACATCACATTCAGATAAATATCCGGTCTAAGCTGATCCCATTATAACCAGGAGTCACACATATTCTCTGTACACTGTTTAGTGCATCCAAGTTTCTCCTGGTGTCCTAAAACTATCCATTGGGAGAATTGGTATCAATTGAAAAAGAGGAGCTGGCGATTGACATAGAGTGCAGTTTTGTAAACAGTAACAATGTCATTGTATACACCGGAGTACTCTGAAGAGTTGCTATCGCTAGTGGTGGAACTATACAGTGACGAGATTAAACCTCACTTGAACGAACTAAGGCTGTTGAAGATGCTTGATCTAATGGAGATGGCACAGGCTGATTTTGAACAGTACAAGAAGTCGCTGATTGAGAACTCACATATCAAATGCCTAAAGAACTACATAATAGGGTTGTTTTTGGTCTTCTTGGTGATCCCACAATCAATACAATTCCAGATAAAGAACAAGAACTATGAGTTGTTCTTGTCGTTGAAACAACTATACGAAAGGGAGACTCACATGTCAAACGTTAAACTACAAGTGGTTGATTACATCGCATACATCAGTGAGAAAAAGCAACAACAGCAACTGGAACAACACGAACAGGTACAAAGCAACAAGCATCGTCACGCTTCAACTGCCGGAATTCATGGAAGAAGTCTTACAAAGGATCAGAGATCCTGTACCATGCCAGCTACATTACCTAATATAGATCAAGATTTTAATAATTTGAGAGTTTCAGAGCATACTTCATCAACTACATCCCAATCTGAATCCGCTGCGGTATCGATAAACTCTAACTCCACAAACTCCTCGATAGTGGAAGAGGTTTGGTCTCCACCAGAATTACAGCCAAAAGATCAACTCAAACTCATTGATAGTTATGACGGTTCACTCGATTCATTGGTCCCTGAACTACCGTCTTATCCACCGCCACCGCCACCAAATATCCGCAAACATGCATTGAGCTTTCCAGTAGATCCAGAGGTCCTATTGAAGAACAGCAGAACGCCATCACCTGGCACGGCAAAAAGTTTTGCTCAAAATGACATATTCCAGTCTAAGGCTTCAAGAAGAGAGTCGTATAAATCGGTATATGCAGAGGATAACTACAAAAATGTGACAATAATTACACCCAAACAGCTATATCAATCATTACTTGATACCAATATCAAAACGTTGATCTTTGACATTAGACCTGCAAAAAAATACCAGAAAAGGCACATTCCTTACAAGAACATTATCAATTTGGATCCTGTGTACGTGGAACAAAGTGAATCCTATTCTCAACTAGAGGAAACAGCTAGAACTTCATTATCTCCAGCACAGTTTGTACACTTTCATGATATGGACAAATTTGACCAAGTTGTTTATTACAGCGATGGTTCGACTTCACTTGTTTCAGAGCTTGACTTCCTCGAAATGTTTGATACGTTATTGAAGCAAAGAAAAATCCACCCAAAATTGATAGAAGGTGGATTTGAATCATGGATAAAGTTCTTGTCAAGGGAGAACATCATTAATATTGACTTTCAGTCAACTACACCTGTTAAACCACTGCGTGTACCACCAGAACCCGCTGATCTTTCACCAAGGTCTACACCCCAGCAACAAGATCAACAGCAACAAATTCATCTGAGTAAGGCATCGTCAAACCTTGCATCATATTTGGCACCATCTGGTCCCGCTCCTCCAATTCCTCCACCTCATTTAATGATAGTGAAAGAACAGAACGAACCAGTTGCACCATATCCATCACAGTACTACTATACCAAAACGCCATATACGAGACCGGCAATTCCTGCGCCGCAGCCACGCCGTGTACCAGTGTCAGTACCTCCATCACAGCCTGTCCCACCTACTCCACAGTATGAACAACAACCGCACTATCAACAACAACCACAATATCAACAACAACCGCAATATCAAGGGTATCAACATTATCATCCAAGTGCAAACTATCAGAGCCGAGAACAACTGAAGAGACGGCGTATAAACTCTTCTTGTATCCCCACCATCCAAAGAAGTCCTAATGTATTTGTGAGATTATCTATTACTGGATTAAGAAACATGGGAAATACATGTTACATAAACAGCATGATTCAGTGTTTATTTGCAACGTCTAAATTCCGTGACATCTTTTTGGACAATCAGTTTGAAGAATTTATGAATGCAAACTTCCACAAGACAAAGCTTTCGCCTTCGCTATCATTGTTATTCAAAACGATGTTCTTGAACGGTGCTTGCTCTATTGTTCCATCTGCATTCTTAAAATCTTGTGTTCATCTGAGACCTGACTTGAAAATACCATCCGAGCAACAGGACACACAAGAGTTCTTAATGTTCTTATTGGACCATTTACACGACGAGTTGAGTAATTCCAACGTTGTTGTCAATAGTTATCCTGATTTGATGCATCACGATTACCAAGGAGAGGAGTACGAAAAATGGTTTGAAACTCTGGTCAAACAAGGTCTTTCGCCTGTTACCAAGTATTTCCAAGGTCAATTGCAAGATAGTCTCGAGTGTCAGAATTGTGGTTTCAAATCTTCTAACTACTCTACATTTTACATGTTGAGCTTAAACATTCCAAAGTTGAGTCCACATGGACGCAAGCTGAAGAAAGTGAACTTGGAAGATTGTATCCGGATGTTTACGCAGGATGAATTGTTAACTGGTGAAAATTCTTGGGACTGTCCCAAATGTTCAAAGCCTAAGGCACCAAGCATCATCAATAGTGATAAAGAACGGAAACATCGTCATCATAGATTTCTCGGATCTGGCTTCAAACTTCCTGGAAGATCCTCAAGTCCTGCGTTGGGATCGAACGAGCGTACTTCGACGTCTCCATTCACCAATGGGAAAGGTAAAACAAAGAAGAAACCGAGCCAGAGTATTAAAAGCCTCAGATTTGTTGTCTTGCCACCTATTTTAATCATCCATCTTTCGAGGTTTTTGTTCTATGACACTTCTCATAAAGATACAACTGTTGTGACATATCCACTAATATTGGAGATCGACCATAAGGGTAAAACTGCACGTTACAAGCTCTACGGTGTTGTCAACCATACCGGCACCTTGAAATCTGGTCATTATACTTCTATCGCTAACAAAAACCT
Organism: Williopsis samutprakarnensis; assembly: GCA_030569715.1. Taxonomy (NCBI): domain Eukaryota; kingdom Fungi; phylum Ascomycota; class Saccharomycetes; order Phaffomycetales; family Wickerhamomycetaceae; genus Williopsis; species Williopsis samutprakarnensis. Next base: position 19,568 of record JAJMLQ010000164.1, read on the forward strand.
TGATCACGACTTGATGAAGCCTGATTGGTACTACTTTGACGATGAAGTCGTCAAGCATACAAACCACGGCAGTTATAATGGTGCCGATCAGACACATATGAGTAATTCTGAGGTTTATGTGTTGTTTTATGAACAAATCGATGAATGATCTGGCTACTTGATCTTATTAATTAATTAATGAATTAACCTTTTTATTAAGGAAACAAGCTGTGGCATTGATATTCCGTATTCCACCTCTATCTCTCTCTGACCAATTGCCACGCTGTATACCGTTTACATCTGGGGTAGACACAACTTAATCCGGACACCAGCTATATTGGTAGAGCCACCCGTGCGTTGTCCAGTCAACGTTCCAAGAGTGTGCTGGAACCGGTTTATAGTCCCTATACCAATTTACGGTTGAGTTGGGTTGCAAGCCTATTTCGTTGACATATGCTACATGTTGGCGATTCAGTCCATCTTTGAATGTCGATTCTTATACGTCAGTATTAAGAGTTAGTTGTGAGGCAACGTAGAAAGAGCTGACTTCTACTGTTTTCGAGCCTACGCAGCAGATATTATTGCAAGAAGCAAAAAAAAAACTGCAAATGCGGCATAGTCGTGTGTTTGTTGTGGGTGGGAAACATGAATCATTCGAATGAGCACAACGACTCACAGCTCAGACTCAAGACAATTTGCAATCGTACAGTAATGCTATCCGGACAATCGGTACACCTTTAAAACACATTGACTCATTTGTTGGAACAGAAATGGTAAACAATAACGGCACCCAAACAACTGGATTCAACTACACAGAATAGACCCAATCCAGCTTGAACAACGATACTCTCTCTCTTCTTCCACCTGTCCAGTAAAGTTGACACCTTCCTGGCCCGAAAACAAACATCCAGACACCGTTCCCCATATTTTTCGTGTTTGGCCGCACCAGACTTTTTCTCCCTTAGACAAACTTTATTTAACCCCACGCGGTGCACAGTGCCAACCTGTCCCTTCTTTTAATGGTGAAAATTTTCTACAAAGCACTGCGTTTTCGCCGGTTCCGGTGAGCACCAAACAATTGCCAGTTTTTATATCTCAAACACAAACGACTTCTAAGCAGTAAAAACCAACTAAACTACTTCTATCAAATAATAATCCGTAATGATATCATTTACAACTGTTAACAACCAGTCATATTTTGTTTTCCAGTAGTTTGTCCTATCTTCAATTGGTTGAAATTTTTTTGTCTTTGCCGTTGCCGCTGTTTTGTCACAGCTTTCAGACGCAAAACAAGCGAAAAAAGAAACAACGCACGGGGAAAAAAACAAACGTAGAACTGAAAAATCGTACACGATGATTCATCGGACAGGACAGAAAAAAAAGCATGAAAAATTTCAGTAACCACCCACGCAGAGCCCTCTTTTTTCTTCTTCCTTTTCTTCTTTCTTTCTTTCTTTCTTCATTTTGATATAAGAAACAAACCACTTGTTCTTTTATTAGATACTAAAGAGGGATTGATTGATCAACAAGGAACTTGAACATGCTTTCCATCAGATCCCAGAGTGTCCGTTCTCTCTCGAAGAACTCCACCATAACCCTCTCAAAGGTCATCGCTTCTCGTGTTAATGTTCGTCGTTACAGACATGCCACTGCTGCTGCCACGAGACCAGAACCAGCTCCTTCATTTGCAAGCGACAGTCAAGTGCCACCAGAGGCTTCCAACTTGGGTGAGTTGTTGCAAAAGCCAGCTACAGAGCTTGATAACTCACTTGTGGGACTCACAGGTGGTGAGATCTTCCACGAGATGATGATCAGACATGAGGTTGACACTGTGTTTGGTTACCCAGGTGGTGCTATCTTACCTGTCTATGATGCAATTTACAACTCTGATAAGTTCAAATTCGTTCTTCCAAGACACGAACAAGGTGCCGGTCACATGGCTGAAGGTTACGCAAGAGCTTCTGGTAAGCCAGGTGTTGTCTTGGTTACCTCTGGTCCAGGTGCTACAAATGTTGTCACACCAATGGCTGATGCCTTGGCCGATGGTATTCCATTGGTTGTTTTCACAGGTCAAGTTGCAACTTCTGCCATTGGTACCGATGCCTTCCAAGAGGCTGATGTTGTTGGTATCTCTAGATCATGTACTAAGTGGAACGTTATGGTTAAAGACGTTGCTGAATTACCAAGACGTATTAATGAGGCTTTCGAAATTGCCACCTCTGGTAGACCAGGTCCTGTCTTGGTTGACTTGCCTAAGAATGTAACTGCTGCTGTTCTCAACCACGCAATTCCAATCAAATCTACTCTACCATCAAACGCTCTTCAGCAGATCACACAAGCTGCTGCCACAGAATTCACAATGGCTGCAATCAAGAGATCTGCTGATTTGTTGAACCAGGCAAAGAAGCCAGTTATCTATGCTGGTAACGGTATCCTGAACTCTGAAGAAGGACCGGCTTTGCTCAAGGAATTGTCTGATAAGTGTCAAATTCCAGTCACAACTACTCTCCAAGCCCTTGGTGCATTTGATCAAGAGGATCCAAAGTCATTGGACATGTTGGGTATGCACGGTTCTGCTTTCGCTAACTTGGCTATCCAAAATGCTGACTGTATCATTGCATTGGGTGCCAGATTCGACGATCGTGTCACTGGTAGTATTCCAAAGTTTGCCCCAGAGGCTCAAAAGGCTGCTACTGAAGGACGTGGTGGTATAATCCATTTCGAGATTGCTCCGAAGAACATCAACAAAGTTATTCAAGCAACGGAAGCTGTCGAGGGTGACGTTACAAAGAACCTTAAGGCATTCATTCCTCTGCTTAACGAAGTGAAGGCTAGACCAACGTGGTTTGATCAAATCAAAAAGTGGAAGCACAAGTACCCATACGAGTACTCCAAGGAAACACCAGGCTCAAAGATTAAACCACAGACATTAATTGCCGAGTTGTCAAAGCTGTGTAACGAATCTGGTAAGGAAACTATTGTCACAACTGGTGTTGGTCAACATCAAATGTGGGCCGCTCAACATTGGACTTGGAAGCACCCAAGAACTTTCATCACTTCTGGTGGTTTGGGTACCATGGGTTACGGTTTGCCAGCTGCTATCGGTGCTCAAGTAGCTAAGCCAGATGCTGTCGTCATTGACATTGATGGTGATGCATCTTTCAACATGACCCTTATGGAAATGTCATCAGCTGTACAAGCAGGTGCACCAGTGAAAGTGTGTGTGCTCAATAATGAAGAACAAGGTATGGTTACACAGTGGCAATCTCTCTTCTACAAGCACCGTTACTCCCATACACATCAATCTAACCCTGATTTCATGAAGCTTTCCGAGGCTATGGGATTCGAAGGAATCAGAATTGAAAAGCAAGAGGACTTGATCCCAGGATTGAAGAAGTTCTTGGCTGCTGAGAAGCCAGTCTTGCTTGAAGTTATTGTAGAGAAGAAGGTGCCAGTCTTGCCAATGGTTCCAGCTGGTAAAGCCCTGGATGAATTCATCGTATATGATGCTGCGGTGGAGAAGGCTGAGAAGAAGCTTAGATCTGAGCGTACAGGTGGTAAGCACTGAGTTCTTTTGATGCATTTCAAACGTGAAATTAATCCGCATCACAGTTGCATAATGACGTTATTATTTCTTTCTTATGTTTATTTGTTTTTGGTTATTCATGATTCTTTACGATAGTTCATGATTGGAGGAGGGAGAGCAGCGTGAAGGGTGGTGTCACTGTCTGAGTGAGGTTCAAATCCTCAATAATGGAGGAAGAGAAGAGAGAAAAAAGTTTCCAGTTGATTTTTCTTATATATATTTCTACTTATTAAATCCTACTTTTGTTAATCAGTAAATTAATCTGTATACATTTAGTTTTGAGTTGGCATGGATGTCGATGGTTTTGTTTCCTCCACCAAGGATGTCTTCCACAAGCTTGTAATGGTCTTTGGCTTGGTCAAGAACGTCAAACCGGCCTGACCGTAGAAGTTCAAATCACCTTGGAAGGAACCTTTACTACCTGTGAAAGAGAACATTGGCAATGGGACTGGGATTGGAACATTGATACCAACTTGACCTGGTTCGATTTCTTTGACAAACTTCTTAGCATAGATACCAGAAGTGGTGAACAAAGCAACACCGTTACCGTATTGGTTGTTGTTGACGAGCTCAATGGCTTCGTCCAATGTATCAACGTTAATAACACACAACACTGGGGCAAAGATCTCCTCGTCGTATGCAATGTTTCCAGGTGTAGCACCAGTCAAGATGGTTGGACCCAAGAAATAACCGTTAGGGAAGCCCTCAACTTTGATATCACGTCCATCGAGAATAACTTTGGCACCTTGTTTCACACTCTGTTCGATAATCTTATGTGAACGTTCTAATGCAGCTTTTGAGATTAATGGGCCCAAATGAGAGCCCTTGTCAAACCCAGAACCTGTCTTCAACTGCTTCGAGGCCTCAATCAAATCACCAACCCATTCTTTGGTCTCACCAACGGTAACCAAAACGGATGCAGCCATACATCTCTGACCAGCAGCACCGGCAAATGCACCAACAGTGGCATTAATGAACTGAGCCTTGTTGGCATCTGGCAAAACGACAACGTGGTTCTTTGCAGCTTCATTACACTGGGCTCTCTTACCATGTGCAATAGAAGTCTTGTAAATGTAATCACCAGCAGTTGATGAACCGACAAATTGCACAGCTTTAACCAATGGATGCTTGATCAAGGTGTTGACAGTATCAACTTTACCTTGAACCAAGTTGATGACACCAGGTGGAACACCTGCCTCGACAAGCAATTCGGCCAAGACTGAACAACAGCCTGGATCACGTTCAGAAGGTTTGATAACTGCAGTGTTACCAGTGGCCAAAACCATTGGAATAGTCCACAATGGGATCATGGCAGGGAAGTTGAATGGACAGATTGCGGCAACCACACCCAAGGGCTCGCGAATCATCAAGGTGTCCATATCTGTAGCAACTTCTAGTTGTTGTCCTTGTAACTGTGTAGTAACACTTGTAGCGTACTCAGCCACTTGTAAACCTCTCAAAACATCACCCTTAGCGTCATCGAATGTCTTACCTTGCTCGGCAACAATCACTGCAGCCAATCTGTCGTGGTTCTTCTTGATCAACTCCACATACTTGAAGATGATCTGTTGTCTTCTCATGATTGACACCTTCTTCCAGGACTTAAATGCCTCGTTGGCATTAGTGATCGCCTCTTCCAACTCCTCAGCGGTGGTCTGTGGACATTTGGAGATAACAATATCAGTTGCTGGATCGTGGATATCATACCATTCTGTCGCCTTCGATACCCTAAACTCATTGTTGATGAACAATGGAGTCAAGTATGGCTCGGTGCCACTCTTGGTATGACTAGTTGGGTAATCACTGGTTGTGGAGTTGAGGGAGAATTGTCTTGTCATTGGTAGGCGTGTGAATACTCCTTTATAAGCTTTACTTAGCATAAGAGAGGTTATAATTGTATCGAACTAGAGAGTTGGACGAGAGGGAAACGGTACGGATATTTATACTTCTCTTTTTGAGACGCGCCCGTCAACAACAAGTCACTCTTCAAAGCATTTCCGTTATCAGCAAACACTCAGCAAGCACCGTTGGGCCATTGTGTCAGTGGAATTGAAACATTGACGGGATGCGATGCCCGCAAAAAGAGGTTTTTTCTTGTTTTGTGTTTCTTTTCGTGTTTTCGTGTCTCTCGCTGCACTGTCTTTGTGTGTGGCGGAGAGAGGGGATTTTTTTTTGGTTGTTTCCCCAAGCAGTTTTCGTGGGATCAGCAAATTTTGTGCGGAGAGAAAGTTATTGGCATTTGGAGCCAGTACTCAACAACTCTCCCTTAATTTGACTGTGAATGGAATGCGTCTCTTATTTCGAGGAAGACCATTTTATTGGGAGAACACGCTTCAGTGTGTTTTCTGAAGACATTTTAGAGGGCGGGAACTACTGCTTCTGGGTAGGCTAAAACGTACCGGACGTCGTACGTTGTGTTCAAAAGTACAAATTTCCCGGGGTCCTAAGCATGATTCCCATTGCCCCAGGTAGATTGAATCACATCGGGGCACGCTTCCCTATACATAGTTACGTTTATGGTACTGGAGGTGGTTTGAGCGCGCGCACACACAGGCACTTACGTTAACAGTTGCTCTTCTTTTTTTTGGTAGAGACAGCTCCGACGGAGATCGACCTCCTATGAGAGAAATCAAAGTTTGATAATCGTCTAGCCAGGCTCGCCCTCCAATTGCGTTTTAGTACGGCCGCGATAACTGAAGAGATTGTGATTGTATTCGCCGATGATCGCACTCAGTAAGCCATGCATAGAATATCAATTACACACATGCTAGAGTAGAGCATTCTTGTTGTTGTATCAATTGGGTATCACAATCTCAATCTTTGGCTTTTGAATGTATAAACATGGTACAATGATTCATGAGCACCATGACCAGTTGGTAACTCGCATCGATTGGTGATGATACAGACAAGTTAACAAGCGTTCCGCTATTCGAATCAACAAAAGACAAGAACATGTATGAAACTAACTAGCACGATATAGCATGACCAGAGGGAGCCTCATGTACACTTTGGCTATTATGCTTATCCCAGTGAGCCTGTAAATGTGGACACTTATATCTTCCTACTTCATCTTTGTCCATTATATGTTGATCTAGGTACTTTTCTGCGCTAAGCACCTTCCCACAAGGACAACATCCGCGTGCGTCAAGCTTATCGCTAAGACTATTTACTCTCTTGACCATGGGATCGTCAAATATGAAATGGCAATGTAAAAGATGTTTCTTGAAATCGTACTGTCTGTTGAAGTAGCCTGTCTTGTGAGGACAGAATTCTCTAGGGTAAAGGCATTTAAATCTCGAAACCTCCTCGTGGATTCTCATATGACGTGTGATGTCCCTTATGATGAATCTACCGCATTGTGTACACTTCTTACCTTGCGCAGCTAGAACAATATCAGGCACACTCTGTGTGTGGTTCAACGCCGCCATTGACTGCTTTGCAAAGACATGAGAATATGGGGTGTCGTAAGTAGTTGGATAATAACCAGTGATACTGTCTGTCCCTTGATTCATTCCAGAGTTATTCAAGTAGTCAACAGGAACATGTACGTAGCCTGTTTGTAAACTATACTGGCTTGCTCCGTTATACATATACTGCTGGTTTGGAAATATCGCATAAGGGTAAGTTCTTTGATGAGTAATCTCAAGTGGATTGTCGCCGCTATTTGAATCAGAATAGTTGAAACTAAAAGTTGGAACACCGAGACTATTGACCGCATAAGGCGGCTGTTGAAACCCAGGAGTCAACTGGTATAAGGACTGTGAAGGTAAAGTTGGTAGATTTTGTGTTAAATGAGTTGCAAATCGTTGATTTGTTCCGCTGGCCTGCTTATAATCAACATCAAACATATCGCTTTTATTCAGCTCTGTAGCTTCGTGAAGTTTACGATTTCAACTGTTTAGAGAAGAACAACATTTGTGAGTTTGAGTGTCCATTATATAGAAGAACTTCTTGTCACCCCTTTTGGTGTACCACACGTTTTCAATGCAGTTCTTGTATATTTGCTTGATATATGTAGCTCACTGGTAGAAGGAGTACAGTCAAGAATAAATCCTAAATGTGACTATGATCTCTCTTTCGTTAGAACTAATGACAGACTCTCAAAGTCAACATGTAGAATCACTACTTCTATGCAAAGATTTGCCTACACAGCTCTTCCCGTCACTAAAGTGGAACCATATTTGATTCTTGATAGTAAACAATCATTGTAGACTGCATGCCATGGTTATCAATATTGTATGCAGAAATTGGCTGGTGTTCTAGTTTGTTTTTTAGTACTTGAGGTGTATGTCCTGCGGGATTCTCGCTTAATAAAATTACAACCATTAAAATACATACGCATATCGATGCACTTCGATTAAAAGGCTACGCAGAGATAGCAAAAGTTGACGTATACAAATTCAACATGATTAACAGCTCATCTGGACCATTCTGAAGTGGGTTTGTCTTAGATTTTCCCTGTAATGTGATGGCATACATACGGTTCAACTCTTTCTTGTAAATACTGATCATACTCCCAGTAGTAATATCATTTACATCCTTGGCTTCTTAGTTTTGTTTTCCTGTTTTCAATCAGACATGATCACATAAAACTTTAAACAAAATAGTAATAACTGTAAAGAAACCAAACGGTCACATAATGAAGGTATATGTGGGTGCAGTTTGTTTCACCAATTTCGATAAAATGTACATGGTACTACCGCTTCCTACTGGTAACAATGAATGGTCTCACATGCTATATGAAAGAAAGTGTGTGATTTTACATGTGTGTTTTGAATCAGGAAGCCTTCTGTAAGTAGTTGTCATGGAGACAATTGGAATGGGCTTGGAACTAAAATGTTGCAGATCTTGCAGCAATAAAGAGTTCTACAGTTGACTGCGTAGCTTCAAGCTAAACCTTGGAGAATGACATACATATACATATGATGCCTTAGCCCATGTAATCCACAACGATCACTGATTGGTGGAAAGCTCCAACCATGTCTATATGTGGAACATGTACCGATGTATATGTATTCTTAAAAAGCTTTACCTGTACCAAGGGTCTCTAAACTGAGTGATACGTCGCAAGGAGGATAAACTTCTTTTTAATTTGTCCGTGACTTTTATGTGCTCTTATTTACAGTTCCAAATTTATCAATCTTAACGCTATTTAAATTCCAAGTATGTTAAATCGAACCTACAATCACAACCACCGGGGACTTTGAACGTGTGAAGAGAAACAGCTCATCCGTCTGTGTAGCACTTATACAGTGTCGAATAAACGTCTAAACCACTCGAAAAGTCAGTTACATTAATATTACATGATCCCATCACCTAACCACAAATTTTCCGATGTTGCTTTTTCAAGGTATCACTCGAAACTTATGAAACTACAACAACAGCTCTTGTCAGTGCTGCCCAGTGATAAGAGTTTTGATAAAACTTTTGGCGGTTCGGGAATGTGTAATAGTCTCTGAGTAATGGTTCATCCTTGTCTGCTTCACATTTAAGTACTATGAGAGCTGAAAACATTCCTACTATCTTAGCCCTTGACACTCCTCCCCATGAGGAGATTTGAAATTTTGCTTTATAGTGAAGAACATGGAAGAATATGGCATCCAGATCAATACAATGCTAAAAACGCTAACACGCTATCACCATCGCAGAGGGTAAATTCTCATCTGAAATATGGTTGGCATTCTCCTCAACAGGGGGGAAGAGATGATACACATCTGGGCATCTGAGGGTTTTGTATTGGTGCTTCTACAATCTGGTCTTTCAAAGTAAGTTTGGTGAAGTCTGACTGCTGTATAGTGATTCTAGAAAGTTCAAGACCAATTTGAAAACAATTGAAATCATCCATGTGTAGTATGAGATTTTGCTAATCGTTTCGTACCAGTAGCGATGGATACTTCTGCATAAAACTACTGGTGTGTAAGAGTATCTTATGCTTTCGGTGGTGACTGTAATATTTTAATCATATTGAAGCCGTACATTCGGACATCATCATTCAACAACCAACCTAACTCCTCCCCTCTTGCTCAGGTTTAGCATTACTTGCAGGAGATCCATGGTCACTGATACTATATGCTCTATATGTTAAGCTGCCTCAGAATGGCAATCGAAATGTTATTTGTCGTATCTTTATGTGTTAGTGGTGCTTTAGTGACATATGCGCATGGCTCCACGATGTTCATCTCCATGCTATGGTCCTATGGCTTGTCTAAATAGAAAACAAAGGGGCTGCTCTGCTCTCTCTCACCTGTACGCTTTGCATCGTACTAGTAATTTTTCAAGAGAGTTAAACATGAGATTCCCCCTTCTTATGGTCATCCATCAGTAGAGACTTCGAAGGCTCCCTCGAACCCGACATCTACTTGTGAATCTTGTAAAACTATTTGGAAGCAATATCGCTGACACAAGTGTATCAAAAGCCATACCCCAGATAAGTTCAAGAATCGGAACGTACTCGTCAGGATATGAAAACTCAAAGCAGACTCCCAAAGTAACCAAGAAATTGGACAAGGTTGATTTTGAGCTTGGCTTGACAACATTTAGAAATTGACTATATTGCATAACAGTATAGATTTGCACAAAGGTGTATACACCTGTCCAGAACTCGTACGTATTTAATTGTTGGCTATACTTAAGCAGCTTTCTGTACGTGGTGCTGATGTTTCTTACATTTACATGTTTACATGGACTGTAGCATCTAGCTAAAAGTGGCTGGAGTGACACATGAAGGTGAATGTTTGCACTGTGCTCGTCTCCTGGCCCGAGTAAAGAGAAAAGCAAAAAAACCTTTAGTTGGTTTTGGAAATCACGTCACTTCTGGAAGCACTTAATTGACTGTGTATTATAGTAGAAGCTATAACCACGCACAGTCTATCGGGTGGTTGAAGGTTTAAATATGTCGTCACTTTCAACGCATTAGTTAATCATTCTGATCAAACACGACCTCTTCCTGTCCCGGATATCCCAGCTTAGTAGGCATGTTCACTGATAGTACAAACCATTTCCAATATATATATATATATATATATATATCTCCAATATTAGAATGATACTGAAATAAATAAATAAATAAATAATAAACACGGTGTAATAACAATATGTACATATCATAGCACATCTTTCAGGGAAAACTTGGCAGATCCCCTATCAAGTGGCTTTGGTTGTGTTTCAGAGGCTTTCCATCCAATCATAAAGAGTACTCTGTATGTAAGAGGTAGTGATCCGTCACTATCACCATGGAAGACCTTATAAATTGCCTGAGTTGCTAGCAACAAATCTCTTGGAAGTGCACTGACTAGTGTATTCGTGGCATTTTGTTCCCCCATAAGTTGGAAGTCCTCCAATATTGCAAAAAGATCCGGATAACCCACAACAATCTCATCAACGTCAATAGTAACAAGGTTGAACCCACTTTGCTTCAACAAGGAGCTGATGTCGTTCACTGTCACCAGGGGTGAAACCCTTGGTGAGATACCACCACGACGTTCAGACTCCGCCAGTTGTAAAGATGTTCTGAGCTCGTATACAGAGTCCTCGCTGATCATACTAGCAAGGAAGAGGCCATCTTTCTTCAACAAACCGTTGATCTTTTTCAGTGTTAAAGGAAGGTCATTTACCCAATGAAGACTCATATTGGACAAGATTGCGTCAAAGGATTCAGGCTTCAGATTTGGATGGTCCAATTCCTCTTCATCCCCAACAATCTTGGTCACTTTCAGCATATCGTTGTACTGATGGTTGTTCCATCTGTTCAACATCGTTTCCGAAGAGTCCAACATCGTCCAGTCAGAAAATTTCGACTTCACCATCTTTGTATCTTCATCTTCCCCTTCTACAAGTTGTTTCTGCAAATTCCCAGATCCACAGCCAATATTAAGCACTTTGGGGAAGTCTCTCTTGATAAACGTCAACCTTTCAATGGCCCTACGGGCAACTTCATCCCTTAGGTATTCAACTTCCTCTGATTGGGGTAAATTAGCTGCCCGTTCTCTCTGCCTTATCTTTGTAGCCCTGTTAAAGACTTCATACGGCTTTGTGGCATAACCTCTCACTGGTCTCACCAAGAATCTGTTCATTCTGTCCTTCCTCGTGGGGAGTGCCTTGTCCTCTCTTGTTCCTGTTCAAAGTGATAAATTTTTCATAGTGTTCTTCAATATTTTTTTTGGCTCCAGCCCGACAATGATCTTGTTCGAAACAATGAGGTATATTAAACGATAGAAAAGAGCCGTTAATGAAAGGATCAGTCAAACATATATGGGATTCCTTTAGTTTCCGTCGATACTATAGCGGACTTCCATCTACAAAATCACTTTCTAAGGAACTATACAGGCTTAATTCACTCCAAGATCCCCGCAAAGTGGAAGATGAGCTCCCCAGAATCTCAAATAACATCATCACCAGCAAAAGAATTGATCAATTGACGTTACTCAATTACCAGGCACTCATTTCAAAAGTTTCAAGGAAGCGTAATTGGTCTCTGCTGCAGAAATATGAATGGAAATTAGCTCCTTTGTTGACTAATCTTGGTCAAAATGGGTACCTTCAAAAGAGTGAATACGTGTTAGAGGTTGTGTCCATCCTCGAGCACATCACCAATGACTGTGATACAGAATCCAGGTCAAAGATATTGAAGACATTCAGACAACCTCTATTAGATACCATATGCTTCTCTATAAAGTTGCAGGACGATACGAGGTGTGAAAATGGTGAACTTCTCCGTCTTTGGCTACTCCATGTGTTCTCTGCCTATTATGGGTCTATGCCACCAGAGGATTATCATACTGTATTTTATTCTGCTGTTCTAGCTGGTGATGCAGTAACCCTCAAAGAGCTCGTTACTGGTGACCTATCTGTCAACATGGTTGCCGATGAACCGCAGAATTTTGACATTTCTGAAGAAGCAGCAAAGAGATCGGTGGAAATATTTGCACAATGCGCTGATATTTCATCCATAGCCAAGATATGGAAGAATAGACCGTTCACAAGTTATGAAGTTGGTCTCGTCACTGAGTGTGCTTCCAACATTAAAGATAAACTTGCCGTTATGGATGTTGCAGTGCGTGGTAATAACTTGAAACTTGTACCGGAGGACTTTGACCATCTCGTTGATCATATATGTGCTGATTTACATGCCAATGCCCTCAATAGAAGACATCTAACACCGGATTCATCACAGGTGAGGAAAAGAAAGCTGAATTTACAACGTGTGGATATTACACGTTTTGCTGAAACACATTTTGATGATCAATTTGCAGAAAAAGATCAAAGAGTAAAACAGGTATTTGTTGATTCATTCTTAAAAGCATTGACTTCCCTTTCCAATACCACAGGAGTTGTCCATGGGTTTACGTTGATTCCGCCAGATGTAATCAACATCGATATCTTCAATACGCTGCTCCATGCTTGTGCGAGAGGAACTGGGTCTCCATTGACGGCAATGGCAATAAAGAAATATATGGAAAGTGTTTCGATGGGATCGGAATTATCAACCAAATGGTTTTTACAAGCAACGAGAACAATCGAGTGGATCGATGCTGATGGTGAACCTGTGGATTATACTTCAGGTATCACCAACAAACACAACCCCTACAAAGAAAATAAATATGATAAAGCCGACGCCGCCACATTGACAAGGTTCTTCAACCACCATCTCTCTCAAACATCGATTAAAGTATAGTCAGGTTGACGGTTGTTTGAGGTCCAGTCAAACTCGTGAATCATTTCCATTGCCCTTGTATATTTTTCATCTCCTGTAACAGACAACTTTTCTGAATAAATCATAAAGAGCTCATCAGCAGCAATGGCACGTACCCGTGCAACTCTATGTGTAGTCATTATTGATATTAGAGTAACTTTGGCCTTCAACATTCCTGATTTGAGATAAAAATAACCAAACATTTTGATAGCACATTGCAATCTAGTTATATTAGTGGTTCCAAGATGAAGGTTGTAGATACGGACATAAAGACCATCCATGTTGAAATCGTCGGGAATTGGAATATTAGCTAGCAGTATTCTTGTATAGAATTGCATTCCAACAAGTATCTGCTTTGAAAGATGTTGAGATTTGAAATCCATCTTCCCATTAATTCCCGGTATCGGTTTGATCAAAGAGGCAATGTTCAATAGGATCTCCTTTTGCACTATGGGTTCAATAGATGTATAAAAATCACAAAACGCCCTCAAAGAATCTGATATTAAAGCATCGGTAGCCTTTAATGCACCACATGAAAACATATATCCTCTGAAGAATTCGATTCGGGAATCCTTTGAGTTGATCCAATGTGTTTGAAAGAACTTCAACAGCTGAGAAAAGTAGTCGAAATGGTTTCTACTAGATGTATTGACCTCGGTGGTGTTGTAAAACAGTTGCAAAAGCTCCGTTGATAGAATTCTCAATCTGTCAATGGGTTCGGATGACAATCTTAGGAGTTTTAGTTCTAAAGTTCGTTGTGGGAGGTTTCCTAGATTGTTTTGCACTAAATTCAAACATGCCAGACGAACTTTAGAACCAACATCACCTTGTTCAGATGTGGCATAATCATCAAGTTCATTCAAGACACATTGCATAAAAGATTCCGGTAGCTTCTGGCCAACTAATAAATATTCAGACACTGAATTCACAATTGCAGCTTTGACAGCACAATCTGTTTTTTCGGATTCCAAGAGACAAGCTATATCATTAGTTTTCTCAGAGAAGCATGGGAGGTAGGTGACACTTGAGGCAGTGTTCAAGTTTCCGAGCTTCATATAGTGATACCACTTCATCCAGTATTTCTCTTCTATGGGCATTTTCGGAGCCAACTCCTTCAGGATCCGACAAACATCGTAGTTATCCATCCTAATTGCGCTAAATACATTTTCGAGTATTTGATCATCACATTCCAGTTCACGGTTCAGCAGCACATTGAGTAATGACAAATATGATAACATTGCGAATTGGGTATCCTTGTGGTGATCGATCTTTATGGAGCGAAATACCGGAGTGATCTCTTGTATAGAATCTCTTGAGTTGAGCAATGGAATCAGCTCTGCAAGTGCAGTAAAGGAATTGAACGGCTTAGCACCCGCATTTCGGACAATATGTCTCACGGCGTGGTCCTTACATGTTTTATTTTCTGTTGTCAGCAGCACCTTCAACGCTCTTGAAGAATATTTCACAAGCTCAAAATCGACATTCTCAATATTTCTGATCAAAAAGTTGATAAAAGTGGGCTTAAGATCTGGGAAAATTTCTAGAACTTTTTGAGGTATTTCAAGATATGACTTCTCTATTGATCCTAGGTCCACATAATCCAGTGCCTCTATGATTTTTATGCTCTTCGAGTGATTTGATTCATCGTTTGGATATAGTTCGATCCATGTCCTGACACCATGACGTCCAATTAGTTCCTGGATAGCACTTGTTGCAGATCTCCGTATGAGAATTTCCTTGTCAAAACAGCACACAAGAAGTAAAAAGGTGAATAGCCCTTTCACAATTTGAGAATCAAGTTGCCTTTTAGAATATTTCGCTAGTGACCAAGCAATATAATTAGATGCATCACGGATATTTGAACCGGCAACAAAGGTTATTCTAGGTTGTTGGAAAAAGAGAGTTCTTTGAAGAATATCCAAGATCTCCTGAAACTCTTGATGATTCATCAAATCCATTCGTAGAAATTCTGCGAGGCACAACAACCGTGAATGCAGTATATCTGTGTCTATGGTCTCAAAAGAGCCCTTGGAGAACAGCTCCTTTGTTGACTTCAATGCATCCATCATAAGATCTATGCCCATACAATCGTCGACTCTTGTTATTAACTTCCCATATTGCCTTGCAAGGATAAATCTGGTGTCGTTGCTCTTACTGTGGAAACTATCTTGGAACCAGTTTACAATACCTTCAATGGTCTCCCAGTCATCATCTTGCAACTGCATCAAGATAGTCATGAATTTTGACAATAATTTGGCAATAATACCAACGTTCGAAGTCTGTTTTAAAAGTAATGAGAAGAATGGGGAAATTTTGTTCAAGTCTTTAAGGACAGTTCCGTATGAATCCTTGTGCATCGCAACGTTCAAGGCCAGCAACAGTCCTTCTTGTAGTGCATCATCGGATTTTTCAAAGTCCTGCAGCAGCGTGTCGATAAACTCTGTCCATAAATCATTGCAGTCGTATCTCATTATCAAAGATCCAATCAATCTCGCACCTAAAGGTTGTAGTGGACCCGATTTCCTCAGTATATCAGTCCCTATATTGTACAGATCCTCTTTTACATCCTGTCCAAACTTTTCAATTTGGAAGGGTGCTAGCACTAGGACTGTTAACCAGCATAAAAGCAAGTACTGCCTATGCCAGTGTACAAGGGATGAGAACTCCAATGTCAATTTTGGCAACAATTCAACGTTGGTTGGGAAGAAATTCAGCAATTTCTTCGGAGTGACGATTTTCCCCAGGTTATAAAACACCTCTGTAATACCCCGGTTCTCAGGATCAATTGTATACTCTTCCAATATCAAATGAATGAAAGAGCCGAGGTATGGGTCCAACAGATGAGGACAAGGTTGAAATTGATGAAGATCATCCAGAACTCGTTTGAGATTCTCACGGATGTCTTGTTTCTTTCCTATTAACCGTATCCCATCAATAATACTCTCGTGGAGTTGTTTAGCAACCTTTGTTATTCTAAGCTCGTCAACATCCATTACCGCTATTTTCTTTCAAAAGTCATTACGTTTAATTCCTTATTTACTTTGTGTTTGTTTGTTTTTTTTTTGTTTTTGGTTTTTCGTTTTGTTTTTGTTTCTGTAATGTTTTTCCAACACACACACACACGCTACCGCGACACTTTTGATCAGGCGCAAAGTGTTTCTTCTGTTTCGATATATGACGGATTCCTCCTACATAAGTTTTGCAGAGATTGTTTGATTTTAATTTTTTGGTTATAAATAACCTATTTTTCCCTTTCCATCAGGTTGTCAAAGCTTAGATTTTTCATTAGTCCATTCATCACTCAGCGTTCTATATCTGCCTTTATGCTCAAAGTAGTTATTTGTTGAGCAATGTTGTGATTTCCTAAACCTCCAGACATTCTGGAGGTGTTTGTAGTGGTGGTCATGATGAACAGGATTATCCCAACAGATCAAGTTTGGCTGTGGTGTGAAATGAGAATGGTAGTGCTCAGTTGTAGCGTTGTATGTCGATTTGCACGTCAACATCAAATGATACTGATCCTGTTGAGAACAGTAGTTGATGAGGATCTGCGAAACGATCTCCGTGGGCAGCTTATCGAGCATCGTGTATAGGTCTATGAATTGGAAAGGCAAACCAGAGCAAAAAAGACTGGGGAAAGATCTCTAAGAGGCAGAGAGTACAACAAACACTAAGTTCCACTATTCATACACACTTCTCAAGTCAAATTTGGAAATTTTTTCTTTCTTATAAATATCAAACTCGTGAACGTCTAAGAAGTATAAGCTTTTTCGAGGTGTTTTGGGTGTCTTTGGGTGCAAATTCATGCATGGGAAACAATACACTAGTTAACGGCAAGGAATCAACTCAACAAAAAGAGAAGAAGGTAGCTAAACCTGTTGGATGGCTTTCACCACACCTTGTTTATAGCCTCGCTTATAGCCTTTATGCTCTTTGGTGTTGTTCTGCAACATCCACCTATAATTTTGACGTTACCAATGGCGTGTAGCTGTTCAACATAATCCACCCACGACATTGCATCGATATTTGCAGCGTCCAACCATTTACCGTTTTTATATATCTCACCGGAGTTCGGATACACAACTAGTGGTTTCCCATATGGTTTCAACTTGGACATCCAGTGCAATGAACTTGAAGATCCGAGACAATTAACCCCAATACAGGCAAGGTTCTTACCCTTCAGACTCTCTGTCACAAATTCATCAAGAGGAGTACCATCAGCGAGTGTATCCTCTTTGACGCTAAGAGATAGATAGTACGGTTTTTCTCTGTTGTTCATCATTTGTGTGAGAACACGAACCTCTTGGAAACTGGGCACTGTCTCCCATGCAATAATATCAACCCTTTTATCATCACAGAGAACGTCGAGTCTCTTTGTATGGAATTCAATGAGCTCTTCATCTGTTATATTACCATACTCCCCAGTGTATTCGGCACCATTGGCCAAAGATGCGCCAAAGGGACCAACGCTTCCAGCTATAAACACCTGCTGGTCTCCACTACACTTCATCTTGGCCTCATATGCCAGGTCCACGCTTCTCTTGACAACCTCTGAATAGTCTTCGTCTTTGAACCATTTCTTGACACCGACTTCACTTGTCTGATACGTCGATGTCAACAAGAGTTCTGCCCCGTTCTGTATATAGTCCTCGTGTATAGACTCAATAGTATGTGGTTCGACTACGACCGCATAGGTAGACCAAAGCGCATGACTCTGACTTTCCTGTGATAGAAGAGTGCCCAGGGCACCATCTAGTAAGATTGGTCTCGAAGAATTAAGTCTCTCAATTATTGACATAACTCACCAAGTTCACGGTAAATTCACCTTTATTAACAGAAAACTGCCAATAGACTGCTCATTTTGATGAGCAGCGGCGGATGAGGAAAAAGAAAAAAAAAAACATAATCTCCATTGGAAACAATGAGCGCGCGCTCTACACAAATCTCATATATTAAGAATATCCCAACTACCAAAGTTTCCCAAGTGACAATCTCCGACGGTCATAACTTTTGTCCCCTAGCGCTTATTTTACAGCCAATAAAATGTTGTTCCGCATATGGCTCGGTTGCTTTTTGAAATGTCCGCTGTGGGGCTTTATAAACTTTGTAAATATGCGCTCCTGCTGTCTCGCCTTAACAAGTGTATTTTTGCCACTGTAATCTGCAAAAGGGGAAAATATAGCAGTCACAGATAGGAAATACCGTGGTGCACAAGTTGAACGTGATCATCTTTTGGAGAAAACCTGATTGAGCACCGCTCGGCTGTTGGAGGACTTTCTTTTGCTCAAAAGTTCACCTCCAATGTATTGTTCACTGGTTATAGTCGGAGATCTTTATAAGAAGGATATAAACAAGTGAGTTTGTGCCCTTTCTTGCGTTATCAAAAAAACCGTTTTAATTCCAAGCTTTTCTCTCTTTTGCATATCTTGATTGAAACAGTCTCGGGTTGGTTTGCGTCTGAACTCAACTGATACTTACAACATAGCAAGGTCTAGGAGGGTAAAGTAGAAACATTTCCATTCCACCATGACTCAGGAAGACCACCTCCGCAGTCCATTTTAAGCTCCTGTTCCGGCATCGAAGTGGGTTTAAATAAAGAACGGCACACATTGTCGCTGCACTTTTGAGCGTATACTGTGATATGGGTCATATGCATGACTCAGACCTTCTGTACATATCTTTTCCTTAAAGAAACTAGGTTATACCCCAACTTTCAATGCCTATAACGGAGGTGTGGAAGAGAGAATTTTTTTTTGACTACTCGAGATATGCAATAATGACTGAACGACTCTGAAGCAACTTTGGACGTTTTATACATATTCATTATGAGGGGGTGGTGTATACATATGCAAATTTTTGCAGTGGTTTAAATATCACCCTACATCCCCCGTGGCTATCATAATGGTTTGCAAAGAGTCCATCTAGTTAATCAAATTGTCTCACAAGAGCGTCTTTGAATATGACATCTAACGAATCTTTATCTTCAATAGATAATACTGTTTCTCCAAATGATGAAAAACGCTCTCAAAATGTCATCGATGGAAACATAGAGTCACTTGACGTTACGAGTCCTTTCCCCACGGATGATGAAATAAAGGAAAAGACAACAGCACTTGCCAAAGAACTGGATATAAATGAGAAACGACTCATGTGGAAGATTGATCTCTGCGTTGTTCCACCGTTTGTCTTGCTATACTTCTTGGCATTCCTGGACAGAATCAACATTTCAAACGCTAACGTCTATGGTATTTCTCAAGATCTGAACTTGGTTGGGAATCAGTTCAACACGGCACTTACCGTGTTCTTTGTACCATATATCTTCTTTGAAATCATTTCAAATTATGTTATGAAGAAAGTTCCACCTCATATTTGGCTTTCCCTTTGTATTCTGTTCTTTGGAGTTGTTACCATTGGTATGGGCTTTGTTACAAACTTTGGAGGCCTTGTTGCTTGTAGATTCTTGCTTGGTCTTTTCGAATCCGCAACTTTCCCAGGTATCTTTTACATCATGGCGACTTATTATACAAAATTCGAAGCCCAGAGACGTATATCTGCCTTCTTCTCTTGTACATGCTTGGCTGGTGCTTCAGGAAGTGCAATGGCCTACAGAATACATGACCTTGATGGTGTTCATGGTTACGCCTCGTGGCAGTGGATATTCATCATCGAAGGTGCATTCACTGCAGGGTTGGCATTCCTACTGTTCTTCCTCATCCCTGACTTCCCAGAGGGATCTCGTTTCCTCAAATCAAATGAGAAGGAGTTTCTCAAGAGAAAATTGGAGATCAGCTCTGTCTCTTCAGGGTTTGAGGTCCATCACACATGGAGAGATATGCTCCAGGCGTTTAAAACTGATCCACTCTTCATCCTTTCTGCCTTTGCATATTTTTGCTTTATTATCCCTTCATACGGTTATGCCTATTTTTCTCCAACAATCATCAACCAGATGGGTTACACAGCTCAAGCTGCCAATCAACATGCCGTATATTCGTGGCTCTTGGCCTTTGGAATCTCTAACGTTGTTGCATTTTGCTCTGATTTTACCAAGATTCGTACGCCATATGCTATTGGTAGTGGTTGTATTGCCATCGTTGGTCTCTCATTGGTTCTATCGTTAAAAGATGATGCAAACGGAAGATATGCTGGTTGCTTCCTTACAGCCATGGGTCTCTACACAGCTATGCCACAACTTGTGTGTCTCACATCTTTGAACTTTGGTGGACATTTAAGAAAAGGTTTAGGTACCGCATTCCAAATCGGGTTTGGTAACATTGGTGGTATCATCGCCACGTTTATTTTCTTGAAAGAAGATTCTCCACAGTATAAAAAGGGACTCGGTATATGTATCGCCTTTACTGCACTGGCTGTTGTTATGCTCATGGTTATATGGGGATATTTGGCAACGTGCAACAAGAAGAAGCAATCCACCTCGTATCAGGAGAAGTGGAACAACCTGTCTGAGAGAGATCAAGTCCTCGCTGGTGATAGACACCCATCGTTTAAGTATATGTATTAGATTATTCCGGCATATTCCATTTCCTTCTTCACCAGTTGTGCTACTATTTACCTCTATAGATGAATAAAATAGAATCAACAGACGCCGTCATTGGAACGAAATGATTAGTTAGTAGCGACTTTTGTATTGTTTAGGATTAGCACACAGACGCGAAACAACAACCGGTGGACAAGTCGCGTTGGCTAAAATCTCAGCAAAGAACAAAAGTTTATGATTCTTCAATATTTGGCTGCGTAATTGAAAGAAGCTCACTATGACTACAATGAACGATTACTCCGATATTGAACGTGCACTACTCCAGTTCATCATTTCTACTCATCCATGTGAGCAGCGTGAACTAATCATGCTCCATAATAAGTTCACGGCAGAGTACGTGAACGAAACTATGTCTGAAGAAATGATCCAAGCTCTACGTGAACGCCATTTGGATGAGTCCATCGAGCTCATAAACAACAAGCTACACCCTTTAGGATTTGAAATTACTCATACAAAGTCTCAAACCTCTGGTTCGCTATACTATTGCTATGTTAATACCCAACAGGACAGTATCTCCCAATCTGCAACTACTTTCTCCAAATCTGAGATTGAGTGTATCAAGAACACCGTTGAAGAGCTCTTCACCAATCCTGAAGAGACATATCACGTCTCTTCCACCAGATTTATAAGAATTTGTCAGAAGGAGAACAAGACTCCCTCACAGGCGGAACAGTTGATGCGTAGATTGATTTCCGATGGTTGGTTTGATTTGGAACATGGTCATCTTGCTTTGGGAATCCGTTCTCTTGCGGAGCTGAAAAGACAACTGATAAACGACTTTGGAGTGAAAAGTAAAGATACCCCAAATGGTTGTGTTGCAATCTGTTCCGGTTGCAAGGATATTGTCACTAAGGGAATCAGAGGTACCAATTGTAGAGAAGGTTGTTGGGTAAGGTTTCATACCCAATGTAAGGAGAACTACGACCGTGCAAGACGGGATACAAATGATGCAAATGTGTGTCCTGGATGCTCTCAAGACTGGGAATCCGTTGATGTCGGGACTGTATCACGTAAACCTGAGAGACAGTTCTAATAACGACACTATTTACATGATTCTAAATGATCCTACTAGTCCTTCAATCACCTCTGCCTCTATTTCATCGACAAGGTCCCACACTATATCATCGGAAATACTCTGGTCGTACAACTCATGTAATTCACGCACATCATCATCCAAATCAGTGGGTTTGAACTGAAATTGAGGGCCAGCATTCAGCTCCGCAACACCACCGTTAAACACAGAGATGGTTGGATAGTACCCCAGTGAACCATTATTGACGTATTTACCTTCCTTGTTAAACTTGTTGCTTGTAAGCTCGGAATTTGGTGGTAAGAATGAATACAGATCTTCAAAACACGTTCCAATAAGTTCACCATTCTTGTAGACTTTTATCGAACTCCCTTGCAAAGTTTCCGGTCTCCAGGAGTCAGTATCAGCAATCGCCTTTTCTCCAAAGACACTCATGGGGTTCAGGAGGTGACCCATCTGCTTTGTTGCAACGTAGTCGAACTTCTCATAGTACAAATTACTCTTGTACCTCATTGCAACTTGAGAACGAGATATGTCTGTAAAGGGTGTTGGTGGTAATTCAACAAGTAAACCAATTACATCCCCCTTCTTGAAACCACCATCCATAAAAGGTTTAGGTCTTGATAAATGGACTTTATCGCCTGTAATATCTCTTAGTCCATATCCATACCCATCAAATCCTATTGGAGCCTCTAGACTTGCCTCTCTTCTTCCAATTCCCAATCGTACGTGTCTTTCAGAATCACTCTCCAAGACATTGAATTCAAAATACCATTTGCCTTCTTTCATCGCCACATTTGCTCTTGCAGATACCCATCCTCTTCCAGTGGTCACTGTAGAATCGTCATTGGATATGTATGTCAAAGCTGAACGATCAAATATATCCAGTGAAGTCTTATAAGGTGGTATGTCAGCCGTGGAAAACTTCAAAACCTCGAGTGTCGGGTTTGGACGACAAGGTTTATACATAAATCCCTGTCTTGTGTTCAGTGGAACGTCGATAATGTTGAAACCATTCTCATGAGTAGTGACCTGTGGATTGAACATTTCAAAATCAGACGGCTTATAACCAATGCCAGGCTTGTACTTATTTATAACGGTGACATATTTCTTGTCCAGCGACCTGGTATGGTACATCGGAGAAGCTGATCTCTTTTCAGGAATCAAGGGTGTCGCCTCTCTTGGTTCATCCTTAACAACAACGTCTTGAACCGATCCTTTAACGTCTTGTGAAGCTACTGACACTTCTGCTGGATCCATGCCAGTGGGTTCTCTTACAACTTCCTTCTCACTCTGCTCATGTTCTTGTTTTAGAGGCACAATGCCAGATCCGCCATCAGCATCGCCGACGACGTCGTTAGCACCATCAACAACACCGGCTTTCAATTCCTCAAAATCCATTATATTTACTCGGAATGCTCCATCATAGAATAGGATAGAATACGCACGGTAGTAACTGCCAACTTTGTGTGACTATGTGGTGTTTTTCTTACACTGTGTTTGTATATGGTTGTCAGGGTAACCTCCAAGGCCGGACCAGGGGCCTCGAGAGAGTGCCGACAAAGTTATAATGGCACATACGATGACAAGTTTCCAATATCGTTAAAGCATTGTTTACTAAGCATTTGTCGTATATACACATGTAAATCGTAACTATGTCATTGAAGAGAGTCTGGTGAAACTTGCCTATTTGCATTAGTTGATAGCGTTAGAAGTTATCTTGAATATATCCCTTTTCCGTGGTTAGAGAGACGCCCATCTCATGGCACTAACATGTTGATCAACAACAGATTTCATATACATGGCGGTGTCCATGGCACAAGGCAATTGATCATCACAAACCGAGTATATGATTTTATTCTTCTGTTTAATCTGTAATTTCTTCCTTGGGCTTAATTTCACCTTATGCGGTAACCGTAGCCCAGTATCAACCCCGAGCCAGCGCACAGATTGTAGTGAGTCGTCCTTTGTTCGGGATTTGTTAACCAGGCTTCTCACTTGTGTATGCGTTTCGAGTAGGATGGTATCACCGTGATATTCATCTGCTTGTGAGCCCAACTTCTGGACGAAATGGACCCTTCTATCGTTGACCAGCAACTTCCATAACCAAACTTCCAAAGACGTTTGATCGAAAAGTGCGCATTTGTCGTAGTGCACCCCAGGTTTCGCAACGAGTTCACCGCTTTCTGTGCGACCAACTCCTTCCAAAAACATCAAGGATGACTCCTTCCTTTGAAACATGGCATCTTCCAACACCTGGAATCTTGAACTGACTGGAGTAATAACCCATCTCCTGTCCTTGTCTTGTCTTGGTGGGTAATATCCCTCAATGATGATTTTTATCTGAAATGGGCTGAAATGTTCAAGTAGACAACATGCCGATAGTAGCACAGCCACTGTGTTTCCCTTGAGTATCACTAACATGACATAAGCAGCTCTTGGATGCTTAAGTGTACAGAAGCAGTAGTAGTCCTCATGAACAATAACGAAGAAGAAAGATCGTAGGGGTGGAATTTTTTTGTCATAATCACTGTCTCTATGTGTGTGCGCTATTACTGTACATGTTGATAAAACTGTGGCTTTTGTGTCGTGATGAAGAGTGGTTTTCTTTTTTTTTTGACTCGGGACCAAAAGGGGGAATCTAAGCCATGAAAATGTACCATTCCGTGCCCATAAGCACAACAGGACAGTGGTTTTTTTAGAGGAGTATGGACGCACACCTTGTGTTTGATGCGATTACATGGGGGAAGCCAGACATTTGATTAAAATGTTTCTGGAGCCTTCTTCAGCATAAGTGCGAAGAGTCTTGTACCCAAGTCCGAGAAGAGCTTTCGCCTCTCTTATTGGGATGGATGATTTCTCTTCATAGCGAATAGTAGCTATATAGTACAGATTTTGACGTTGTAGAACAATACTAGTGTCAAGCACAAAAACAATGGTTATTGGAGTATATAAACTGCATTAAATCCGGCTATGTGACGACTTGGTAGTGTTGATTGTGTTATATGCTGAACATGGTAATTCCCTGTCAAATTTCAATTTATGCCATGTTGTTCTCTGGCGGCTATTCTTTACGGGAACAAAATAGAACCGTTTACCACAAAATGGCACTTTTTGTGCAGCTGTTGTTAACCATTCGGCTAACAGCTACATACGGTTAAATGTACCGGTGAATCATCTATCAATGGTATCGTTACATTCAAGATTAATCCATTAGATCTACTTTGCATAGTGAAATACACATATTTACCTGTTCCTGATTTATTGTTTGGCCTTTCCTGCCTCCTCCCTGTACTCTTCACATATTAAACTTCTAAACTGCGGTTAACTCAAATGAACGGTAAAGTTGTTTGGATCACCGGTTACTTTTAAAGAGGTGTACTCAACTTCCATAGTCGGGTCAACCTCAATTTCTTCCAACATCGTATTCAACTCCTGTAATTGTTGCAACGTGTAATCAAATGGTTCGGTTTTCGCTACTGAAACGTGTAGGGCGTCTTTCGATAGCTCTGGTCCCCTAATCAATGGTTCACCGTTTGTTACTTCATCGATAATATTTGAAATGAGGTCAAATAACGGCTCTGTAGCATGTTGTGATTCTCTGGACAGCGTCAATGCCAGGAAAGTACTTGACATTGTATTGTTGGGCACTATACACACCTTGTCGAACCTCATGATGTATTTCCTTAGTGGTAAATTTAACACTTTTGTTTGCAATTCAGATTTGAATCGGCTTCTTTGATCAATGGATAAGTACACATTGGCTGTTAGCGACAAATGCAGAGGTTGGATAACGTTCAATTCGTTCTTATAAAGAGCTGAGTACCGTGGAGGCCTTAACCTTGAGTGTTTACACACGGTGTTTGCATTGTTGATCAACTCTTTAAGAATCAGCTGGAGAGATTGTGATGGGATGAACTCTGCAGAGGTATACACGTTTTGAAACCCCGGTGGAACAGTCACAAGATTATGGTACGCCAATCTCATCTTCTCTCTGACATGAGATGGAGAGATGTGATGAGACTTGATGCCAATTATGGAATCAGGAAGTGGTGGTAATAAATCGTTGTTTACAATACAACCAGTATCACCGTCGCTATTCGATTCACTATCAGAGCAATAGCGTGAAATCGTCTCCATCAACAACACTCTCCTGTAGAATTGCCCTCCTCATTCCCGGTGTACATTAAACGTTATCCACGCCAGGTAAACAAACACACGTTGGGAACCTCCAGGTCTACAACGAGTTCGCGGCATCGCTGGTACAGACACACTTCCAATAACAGCGCTGCGAATTATGTCGGATCCGTTTAACCGTTGAGAGAAACGAAGGCAGAAAGAGCATTCATCTCAACACAGGCAAAAAAAAGGTAGAAGAGTATAGACGATGGACTCCGTTTATCATAACCAATCGGCAGTTCTCCACTATATTTGAACTCCTCAGTACCCTTTTAAACGAGCCTCAGACTGTAGACAATTCATCTGATACATCCTCTTCACTTTACCTGCTTTACACCCTCCATGCTGATAACCCCGTATTTGGCGGTTCTCATTACTCACTTGAGAACAAAAGCCGTAGTTCGCAACCGCCCTCGGTTTTTCCACTCCGTTTACAACCCCAATTATCGCTACGACAGGACAACTTGCATAACTAGGGGGATGCTCCTCTTCCATTCCTCTTCAATTCCCCTTCAAAATTTTGTTGTTGAAACGGAGCCAACATAGATCAGAAAAAACCGGAAAGGTTCAAGAGTTTTTTTTGCTTCAAAGAAATCACTCAGTTCAGTCAATATTCTTTTTCCTTCCAAGTTCTATTGCATCTGTCCCCGTTGTATCATTCTATTGAATAATCAGTGACATATCAATACACATACCTTTTAAGAAGAAGAGATCTGTCACAAAACCCACATAGACCAAAAAGATGCTTGCTTCAAGAACTGCCCGTGTTGCTCTCAAGAGCACCACCACAAGAACCCTTGCCTCCAATGTCTCAAGAAGAGCCTTGTCTCAACTCAGACCTGCTAACAAGACCTTGTTTGCCACCTCTGTTAACTCTGTGAAGCGTTCTGCCTTTGCTCCATCTGCTCCAATCACCTTGGTGCGTATGAACTCCACCGTTGTCAAGGTTCCAGATATGGCAGAATCCCTTACCGAAGGTACCTTGAGAGATTTCTCTGTCAAGGTTGGTGATTTTGTTCAAGCTGATCAAGTTGTTGCTACCATTGAAACCGATAAGATTGACGTTGAGGTCAATGCGCCATTCTCTGGTACCATCACTGAGCTCCTTGCTCAACCAGAAGATACTGTCGAAGTTGGCCAAGATTTGTACAAGATTGAACAAGGTGAGGCCCCAGAAGGTGGTGCAGCTCCTCCAGCTGCTGAGGCTCCAAAGCAAGAGGCTCCAAAGCAAGAGGCTCCAAAGCAAGAGGCTCCAAAGAAGGAGACTGCTGCTCCAGCTCCTGCTCCAACTCCTGCTCCAACTCCAAAGCAAGAGGCTCCAAAGAAGGAGTCCAAGCCTGTTGAGACCTTCACTGCCTTTTCCAGAACAGAGAGCCGTGTCAAGATGAACCGTATGCGTCAAAGAATTGCCGAGAGACTTAAAGAATCTCAAAACACCGCTGCATCATTGACCACCTTCAACGAAGTTGACATGTCATCTGTCTTGGAGTTGCGTAAGCTTTACAAGGATGAGATCATCAAAAAGAGAGACATCAAGTTTGGTTTCATGGGTCTCTTCTCAAAGGCCGCTACCTTGGCTATGAAGGATATCCCAGCTGTTAACGGTGCCATTGAAGGTGATCAACTTGTCTACAGAGACTACGTTGATATCTCTGTTGCTGTTGCTACTCCAAAGGGTTTGGTTACCCCAGTTGTTCGTAACGCTGAGTCCCTCTCCGTCTTGGAAATTGAGCAGGAGATCTCCAACTTGGGTAAGAAGGCCCGTGATGGTAAACTCACCTTGGAAGACATGGCTGGTGGTACTTTCACCATCTCTAACGGTGGTGTCTTTGGTTCTCTCTATGGTACTCCAATCATCAACTTGCCACAAACCGCCGTTCTTGGTTTGCACGGTGTCAAAGAGAGACCAGTCACAGTAAATGGTCAAATTGTGAGTAGACCTATGATGTACTTGGCCTTGACATACGATCACAGAATGGTTGATGGTAGAGAGGCTGTTACCTTCTTGAAGACAGTCAAGGAATTGATCGAAGACCCAAGAAAAATGTTGTTATACTAAACTTGCACGTTGACTTTAAGGATCTCATTATAGGGATATATACTAGGCTCGTCATTTTAAATGATACATATATTAGCGCTACTTTTTTATTAAGTATTTATTGGCTTTTTTCAATGCACAAGCTCACTATAAATTAGCACTATTTATATGAGAGTCACTAAACAGCTAATCAAAAAGCTTTGCTGGGAGTAGTTTCAAACGCTTGGTGACTTGATCCTTATCAACGAACCCCAATTGAACCAAATCTCCCCAGAAAACAGACAGCTTATCTCTTGCGTATTTGAGGTATTCGAAGCTATCAACGTCGGTTTCACCGCTGTCTTCTTCCACAACTTCCTCCTCCTCTAACTGTTCTTGATCGGAATCTTCAGTGACGATTTTGTACTGTTCACCATTTGGACCTTGCTCGATAATAACGTCCCTGATTTGGGACTTATCACCATTTTGTAGAATCGCCCACAATGCCCAGAAGATTGAAACTATTGGTCTCCAGATGATACACTCGTTATATAGCCTCTTGGCCTGGTTATCCAACTTGTTAATATCTGTTTCAGAGTTATTGAAAATAATGTAGGAGTGGATCAAGTTGAACTGCTCCTCCATAGTTGGGAAGTCTGTCTCAGTAACTGCATATGATGCGGTTGGGTGATTGTAATTATGCATCCATTCGCAAAAATGATTAGCAATGTCGAACTGAGGAGGATTAGCACCAGAATACTCAAAATCAATGACGACGAGATTCTGATCTTGTTTCTTCTCCTGTTGAGAAGGTTTGATATTCTGTAAATTTTCAAGGCTCAAATTTGAAAAGTTGGTACTGAGTGACTGTTGATCTGACACTTGTGACTGGGATTCACTTTCAGATGACTTTGGAAGGCTCTTTGACGTAAATAACAAGTTACCATATTGGGTATCGTTATGGCAAAAGACCAACGTTTCATTGAGGTTCTTATATCGAGATTCGATCCATTTTTCGTACTCCTCAACTTTACTCTGTAAGAATTCAACTGAAGAACCCAACACTTCCTCTGGTTCAACTCCAATATTTGGATTGGCAAGAAGTTCCTTCACAACGGGGAACCATTTCTTGATGTTTTTAAACGAAGATGGACCTTCATCTCTCTCTTGTTGTGTCAATTTAATACCAGAGTGCAACTCTTTCATTCTTCTGGCAATTCTAGCGCTTGTCTTCTTGTTCATGATGTCGCTCTTGGTTAGAGTGATTGCATTATCCAAGAACTGTTCAATACGACCATTTGTGAAGCATCCAAACAAACGAGGTCCAATGTGCTGCATAGAAAGTCTTACAAGGACTTTCAACTCATAATCCCTATCTATGATAGACTCAACGTTTGGACCGTAAACTCTTAGTAAGAGCGCTGGGAAGTTATGATGGGAAAGATCCAAGTTTCTCAACACGGTAATAGAAGGAGCCTCGACCTTATAGATAGCATTTGTCAAAGCACCTGAAATTCTCTTTATGGAGATATCCTGAGCAGCATGGGAAGGGAGCCTATGCCACTTAGAAACGTGCAACTGTTGAAGAACGGACAACAAATCTTGCTTGAAATAGTCAACAGGGAGAGAATTATCCAAAGTGGCCACAACAGCAGGTATATCAACGGTTTCTGTATCAATAGCACTGTCCTGTTGCTCCAGCTCGATAGACTTGAACGATTTAGCACTGTTTCTGCGCGATCCAAGCGTGGGCCTTCTTGAATGTGAATGGGATCTGGACTGTGAACGGGACCTTGAAGGGTTCGAGTGGAAACTGGAACGATGACTTCTTGTTTGCTGTTCTGCTGACATGGCTTGAGTAGTATGGGGAAAAGGCTTTGTAGACTCCTTTAGTTGATTGTTGTGTGCAAAAAGGTGGGTGTGAGTCTCTTCTTTGTGTCTGCTTTTGTTTTTCAACATTTGACAGTTTCCTAATTGTTTGGGCTCTGTAAAAGTTTTTTTTTTTGTTCCTCTCTACTAAAATTGGCATGTGATCGTTTGACCAATAGAGACTTTCTTTGTCAATGTTGAGATCCTACCGTTATCTACAACTGTTTTCTTTATTTTATGGTAGTTTATATCTCATTTCCCTATCCAACTGCCCTGTCAAAGAGACGCCTATGTCTTCTTTGAAGTTTGTACAGCTTGGAATGTCAACGGTTAACTAACTGTTCTGCAGTTAGATAAGCTGCCTAGAGCCCAGCGGCAAGTTAAAGTCTTATCTGTTTAACCTAGCAATGATCTCCCGCGTGTGAAACTCGAGGGCTTCATATGAGAAATCAAGGACAATAAAGACAGTTCTACCCCTCCTCCCTTGACCGCCGCGTTGATTATACTGTTATCAGTTAAAACGTGCCATGGGGTTATTGGTTAGTATCGTACACAAATGAACCCAGATGAACCGCGTATTTCAACTTCTTAACGTCTTTTTCATCCTCATTGTCAAAAAAGGCAAATCCCAATGGACCACGATCACATTCGGAACAGATGATTAGTCTTTCGACTTTTACACTAGATTCGCCAAACTGGTCTGTAGGTTTGGAGACTCCAATGTTATCAAAATCCCACACATCATCAACAATGATGAAGTCATCGGTAATCGCATCTGTAGAAATATTGTTTCCAACTTTCATAAAGGGAATACCCGTTTCAATGTGCTTGACAACGTCACACTTGGGCGTTATGATACGAGCATTACACTGTGAGTACGGACATCTGAGTATTGCACTTGAGAGGTTGATATCTGAGTTATAAGTGTTCATTTTGGCTTCTTCTTCGTATTCTCCTCTTTCTCCTGCTTGCTTGCTTCCCTCCCACTACATACCTCCAATAAAAACACCGGAGAAAATTTTTGTCTAACCTTCTCCATGCGTTTTATCTACCCCACGCTTTTTCCCGCTCAACTAGTGTGTGTTATGTATTTTTAACCCGTGTCGCTTCCTTCTACGTTTATTGAGGAATATCCAATCTCGGTATCAAAAACTCTCTAATAAAATACAAGCAAATGTTATAATTAAGTCATCACCTCTATCATATTTACACCTATTTAATACCACATGCCTAAAAAAGATCATAAATCACAGATTTCATCATCACTTTTGTTGCGGAGCTGGAAACCCCAGGTTCAAGCTTCGCAACGGCGGTAACTCGTTGGAAAACGTACTCGAGGCTGGTCCCA
Source organism: Williopsis samutprakarnensis (assembly GCA_030569715.1). NCBI lineage: Eukaryota > Fungi > Ascomycota > Saccharomycetes > Phaffomycetales > Wickerhamomycetaceae > Williopsis > Williopsis samutprakarnensis. Next base: position 50,819 of record JAJMLQ010000164.1, read on the forward strand.
GCTTTGGACTCACAGCCGGAGTTTGTAACGGCGTAGCCTCCGGAGTCTTACCCAACCGATTTGTTATCGAAGTGGTCCCGATAGAGCTGTTAAGCACGTTCTGTAAGTTTGTGAAAGAGTTAGGGTTGGAATTAAGCAGAGAAGATTGAACGCCATTATTCGTAGAGTTGAAGGCCGTGGATGTGAAAACAGGGGACTGTGGCATAGACGGCGAATTTGGACGCGATCTCTTTAGTCTATCATGATTGTAGTAGTTATCATCCTCCAGGTTCTCATTCATAGAAGACAGCGAACTTTGTGATTTGGACTTGTTCAAACTCGCACGACCAGCTGAGATGGGCGAATTCATCCTCAGTGGGGTCATTCTCTGCAGAGAAGATAACGAGTTTAGAGGATGTGGATGGTGAATAGGAGCACTAGGCAACTTTGGAGATGTTGAAGTAGACTGTGTCTTCATGGCCTGTGTAGGTGGAGGTGCAAAAGGTTGATTGTACCTTGAAGGGTCAAAAAAGGAAGTAAGAGAAGGTAACGACTTGACGGATTGTAATTTTTGCTCCTTTTCCAGCTCCAACGCTGCTGCCTTTGCAAGAAGGTTGATATCAAAAAAGGAGGAGGGATGGCTTTCACCATTACTGTTTCCCGTATTTAAATCCAAGGGTTGAACGTTGCTGCTATTCAAGGCACTTGTTGTTGGAGGTGAATTTGGAAGAGAAACTGTCGTGGCCAGAATATCCCTTTTCAGCTGAGCCTCCTTCTGTTGTGTTGTAATGGTGTATATATCATCTTTAGTCTCCCCAGACACATTAGATTGTATAGTTTGCTTCTCAGACTTAACCTCTCCTTGTTTCTTCTTCAGGTTGTAAGTTCTTCTTCTCGCATTAGGGTTGTTGTGGATTCTCGAGTGTCTCGTCAACTCATCCGATCTTGAAAACTTCTTGAAACAACCTGGATAGGTACATGCATGGGGCTTCTCGCCTGTATGTGTTCTTATATGTCTAGTCTGGTGTTCTAGCCTGTGAAATGCCTTTTCACACATAGGACATTTGTATGGTCGAGGAAGGTCCTGCTTTTCCTTTGCCAGGGTGTTTGTCTTTTTTTTCTCCTCCATCTCTAGTCTTAGGCCCTTTGATTTTAGAAATACACAACTCTGTGAGTTTGTTAAAGCCTGGAACGATTATTCAACAGAAACTAATCTTTGAAAAGTGTCTAGGTTATACACTTTCCTACAAGTTTCCCCTGGTGGTGAGAGCTTGTGGATTTTTTTTGCCTGTTTTTTTTGGTCTTCAACCCCAGGAAAAACGAGAAAGGGAGTGGATAAAAAAGAAACGAGCTGCCGGGTAAAAAAGAAAGTTTGGAGAAGAATTTTTTAATACGCCGTGGGTGGAGAACAGAACTCGCACATGCCACTCTGCGAAGTTTTTAACAGTGAAGCCCAAGTCCCATCACACAGGTGGGAAACATCGACGACTACTACAGCGGGTTTAAAACGTAGCACAGGTAACGACAAAAAAATTGGAAAAGGAGTAACTAATTGAACAGCGTTTCTTGAAATAGAACTGATAGGTAAGAGGAAAAAAGATGTATGTATTTAACATCCATACGCAACTTTAGGAGGGGTTTTGGAATCTGTCTCCTCATTCAAAGTGCTTGAGAATGGAACATTTGAACATAAGCGTTGAGCTCCGAGATTGAAGTTGCTAAAGACAACAATTTTAAGTGCAGCCACTATGGCACTAGCGCTGGCGCTCATTCCATATGGCACAGGAAGCCATGAGATTTCCGTGCGCGCGCACGTATTTGCTGAGCGGCAATCGTAGACCGCGCGACTCGCAGCAGGTTTTCTATATGTGGTTGTTTTTCATTACAAGTTTTCAAACCTCAGCTGATCCGCGTGTTTGCGAAATGTTGATTTGTAAGAAGTTTAGATGAAATTTGAGTGTTGCAAGAATCCAGCCTAGAATAAAGCGATAGCGTGATTTGTTATTGACTTGATATTCATGAGATCTACGCAGTTTGATCAAACTGGAACTGAACTATGGATGTGTACTAAGTTTATTACAGCAACTGTATAAATATCATCCCGGCGCTTCAGAAATCTTGGTTAGCTTATCATATTTCGTGCATTTAAGTCCACCCTGGGAGGAATATATCCTAAATTGTATCTATTTCAAACATGACTTATTTAACCTACAAAAGACATTGGTGGGCACGTGATACACATAGACACAAAAAATATCACAAAATCTACATTCTCTTGGTACTCTGAAGACTGAGTTTCGAGGTAGTTACATAGTCGGACACCGGGCACCGGACCAACTATCCCCAGACCATTCCAATTAATGGTGGACGAGCAATTAGCGCTTCCTCGGACTTGCTTCTGCAATATGCGGCTAGCGCTTAAGTGAGATCGCAAAGCAATAAATCAACGGAAAAACTGTTATAGCCCACGTCATTCGCGCTATCTCGAATACAACTGAAGAGAAATCACTGCAGATTACAGTGCTATTTTTGCTTCTGGTGAATAAACAAATAAATAGTCGTTGATTTTATCACTTAGCAACCCATAAAACAAGTATTTAAAGTCAAAAAGCATAGTCGATAACCTTTAAAAAAGTGTGTAAAGCAATGCGAATAGTGTAAAAAGTTTGTGTCATCGGTACTCTGTACTGCTGACATTGCTTAAAACACAATCATTCTGTCATGAATAAATAAAATAGTGGAAGGAGTTTTGTCATTCAATTATGAATTCCATATCAATGGTCTCATTGATCCGGGTATCTCTTTTCAAAGGAAAACCACATCAGCAACTCTCGCGTACTGTAAAAAGAGGAACTCAAAAAATTTTTCACTTTTCGAAGCGCATTTGCACCACGCGATATGTCAACACATGCGCAAACAACAAAGAAAAAAAAAACACCCAAAAACCACACGATATAAATACTTCGACTCTAAGGATTAACAGAACTGTACACCCAGAACCAAATAAAAGTTTACTCCTCATGATAACATATCCCCTTCCATTCCCGATTCAATCCCCGCAGGAGATCAAAATTGTGTAAAATAATAGCACAAATTATGAGGTGATTTTTCCACCAAAGCAAGACACTATCTCGTGTTGGAGTTCCACCAGTAAATACCCCCCAAGAGTAGGAGTACCAAACATAGTCTAGAAACACGTAGCCTCTTTACTCATGCTTAAAACAGCATCTGTTACCATAACGACATGATCCTGTTTTACTCCAGTTGGCACATGGTTTGGAACGCCATTTGGATCCCCTATCAACAGCCTTCAACTCGTGCTCGCCATGGGCAAATTGACATTTTGACCCATATGGACAAGTGCCGCTTCTCTGAAAAGTAGAGCACAATTCTGTCTTGTAGAGAACGGTGTTTATCTTATTGTTCTCTGATGAGTTGGCTGACTTCGTCCCAGAACCAACAGCTGGAGCTTTTGTAGTAGTCGGCGTACTGTCTTGTAGCTTGTCCAGATTCTCCTGTGTGAGTGGCAACTTTTCAGCTTCCAACTTCTTGGAATTCAAAGTCTCCAACTGTTGTTGCTGAAGTTGAATTTGTAGTTGCAACTGCTGAAGCTGTTGTGCAACCAGTTGTGCTTGTTGCTGAAGCACAAGTGGGTTAGAAAACATTGGTTGTTGTTGTTGTTGTTGTTGTTGTTGTTGTTGTTGTTGCATTTGTGACTGTAATTGATCGAGGTACCCCTGTGGTTGAGAAGTTTGAACCGTGGTATTCAAAGAAGACCCAAAAAGGTGTGCCTGCTGAAGTAGACTGTTTAGAGTTGTCTGTGATGCTTGGAGGGATTGCTGTTGTTGCATTAAAGTGGCCATTTGCTGTTGTAGCTGTGGTTGTGGTTGTGGCTGAGGTTGAGATTCAAACACCCCTAATGAATTGTTGCGGGTGTAATTAGTAGTCTGATAGTGCAGCGGCGCCTGTGGAATTTGTGACACACTGTTCAAAAGCGCGTTGAATTGTGAAGATGCGGATGATGTCCCTGGTGGCGGTGGTGTGCTGCTCCGCGGTGTCGTACAAGCTGTATAAATCATTTGTTGTTGGTGGTGGTGCTGCTGCTGTGGTTGTGATGGTAAATGTTGTTGTGTCATCGAATTGTTAACCTTCATGTCAAAAACAGAAGTGGACCTTGAACTAAAATCATGCGATGAGCTTTGAGTCTGAGAGGGCGAGTGGGACTGCGGAGAACCTTGGAAATCAGATGAATACCAAAGATCAACACCCTGTAGCTGGGAGTACAGAAACCTTTGCTCTTCTGGTGTGTTGTTGTGTTTGAATCTCAACGGAATATCAACGTTGTGGCTACCTTTTCCCTTTTCACCCCAAAAGTCTGGTGGGAGGAGCCTGGATTCCAAGTCTGTGTCTGTAGCAGATTCTGTGCCCATACCTGAATTGTAACTATCAGTGGAAGCCAATGACCCTGTTGAAAAATCCTTCTGTGAGAGCTGGGAATTAAGATCAGAAAGAAATCCCTTGTCTTGTGCTTGATAAGATTGGTTTTGATGTTGAAACGCTTGGATGAAGTTATAATCCCAAGAAGACATATCAGATTTTTTGGTGTCTTTTCTAGCTGGATTCCGGGTTTGTATTTGGGTACGCTAATTTGAGAAACTCGCTATATTTGGGCGCAGTTGTGCAAGAAAAACAAAGGTTCGGGGACTGCAAATGGCAATATCGTTAGCTCTAAAACGTCAAGTGTGTTTTGTCTTGTAAATCTAAGAACCGAGCAAAAGTGAACAGGTTTCTAAAATGTACCTCGAAGTTTCTTATATATATATAAAGAATTAAAAAGTGGAAGGAACAGAAGAAAGAGGTGTCAAGTCAAATTTTAACATACGCACAGACTCATAACTGTGGACAAATTTGTCCCGAAACTTTTCTTCTGCTTCAAAGAACGATTTGTCCCGCATATAGAAAAACAGCAAGTTTTTGGGACAAATCGACCCAAAACATTTCTTTTTTTTTTCGTTCAATCTGCCTTTTTTTAGTTCTGCACATCTACAACGGTCATCGTCATGATACTCGAAGCGACTATTAAAAAAACATAAAGTCAACCACACTTTGAACATATTTTGTCGACCATAGTTGATTGCATGATACAAGTGGTTTAAACTTCGCTGGTTCTAAGGATGTGAATTTTGTCCAACTTGACACCTGAAAATCTAGGACTGTACATAAGCTCGTCACCAGGCGCTTAATGTTATCTATCAGATCAGTGGTAGGTGACACATATGTACACCCAAAGACTTCACTGAGCTCTCAAACCTACTATTTTGAAACTTGATGGAAAGCTGTAGAAGTATGTTCTATAACCATATGGATCTGATATTACAAGGTAGTAATGGAACATAAGTTCTTTTCCGTACCCGGGTTCAAAGCTGTACTTTACAGAGTTTTGAGTTAAGCTTCAACTATGTCTTAAGTTCTTACGGTTCACCTATTATTGAGTGGTTTTATATCCAAACAATAATGTCAAGCTTTGTCCATCCAATTATATAATTATCAAGCTATGAGTGACACTCCAGTATACCTGCAACAGCCATGATATTACACAGCTTATGGACTAAGTTCTCTGGAAAGCGTTAGGTTCATATAAACGTAAAAATTATATAATACCAGTGACTTTCTCTGTATTTCGACGTTAAGAATCAAATATGAGGCTTCATTTCTAAACGTAATTACCTAAGCACATTACTACCATGGAACTTCTTCTACAATAGATTATTGTCAGGCGATTCACAAGTGTTGTGATGGTTTTATAATTGATCATCAAGTTATTACATATTGTCAATAGAGAAAAATGCAGCTACATAAAACAACGTCGAAGATTGAAAGAGTATGTGATAAAAAAGAACATGTTCCCAACTTTGACCTTCATGTGTCGCTAAATCATCATTTGTCCCAAAGCAAAGCATGTCTGCAAGACATTTTCTTTACCTGCATCTGTACTTCGGTGTTAAACACAAAATTACTGCATCCCACATCCAACCCTCACAAATGTTAAAAAAGAATTGAATGGTTAAGTCTCATGGGATATATATCCAAAGAATCTGTTTTAGATCATACACATACGTGAAGTTTAGTAGGTTGACAGCATACTTATGTGCTGTATTACTGGGTGTATTTACACGATTTGTAACTTAGTGGTCGCCCTGCCCAGGATTCATTCGTTGAACGATTACAACAGGATTCGGCATTTTATCCTGTGGATGGATTTCTCATGTAAAACAAGGATCCAAGGTACTTGAACGCACTTGAAACAATTTTTTGAGAACGGAATATAACCCGTTTTGATTCACCCTGTTGAATCAATCCAAAAGTTCAACTACACTAGTGGTGCTTTGGAGACAACTACGAGAATGTTCTTCCTAAAAGAATATCTATACTCAAACCTAACACTGTTCGCATTCTTACAACTCCACCGGACCGTTAAAAGCTCACTCTTGTTCATGATTTCCAATGTCTAAGAGTAAACTTTGAAAGGAAGGGGTGTTTTCACCTTTGTCCAGGTTAATTCAAGCATGAACTGGCGAACAGTGACTCGCCTCCTATAGGCTAGTTTGATGAAGTCAAGCATTTGTGCTGACATCGACGGCAATGTAGCTTAGCTGTGCAAATCAGTGCGTATTATGTTTGCCTAAGTATATCCTGTAGTGCAGAGTTGCTGAGCTCCAATTCCAGCGTATACATACATAACTATAAAAGCGATTCCGGGATTGGTGTTCATCAGGTTTGATTTGTCCAAGACGGAAAAAAAAACTCGGAAATGTCTGAAGTTGTGTATGTATGTACAGCTGGAAACGTTTTCAGTGGCGAAGGGACAAGACATATGAAGGAACGGAGTCATCCCTCTGATATTCTAGATTTTGTGGCTGTTGGATTATTAAATAAAGCTACGAAATAACGTGTAAAATATGTGAAAGTTCTATCACTGTTCTAAAATATCCAAAGATGTTGTGTTTAGGACCTGATGTATGATTAAATATGTGAGGAGCGGCCCTAATGTGACACATAATTGAGATTAAATTTTTGGATGGCGCAAAGTGTGAGAGATTTCAAACCTAAAAAGGCTTGGTGAGGGGTAAGGTTGGGGTAAACAACAGCTGCTCAAAAAAAGTACTATTTTGTGGTAAACTTTTCCATTTTGTTCCCTGTCGGCTATTTTTTAACGGGAACAAAATAGCATAAATTGAAATTTGACAAACAGTTACCATGTCCAGCATATAACACAATCAAGCCTATCAAGCCCGCCACATAGCCGGATTTCATGCAGTTTATATACTCCAATAACCATTGTTTTTGTGCCTAACATTATTATTGCTCTACAACGTCAAAGTCCTTACTATATGGCTACTATTCGCCATGAACAGAAAACATTCATCCCAATAAAAACGAAAGCTTTTCTCGGACCCGGATACAAGACTCCACATGGCCAATGGATGTTTTCTAGAAAACAACAGCTCAAGATTGGGAAATGACAAAAAACGAAGACGGATGATAATACCATTGAACACGATGTGAAATTACATTTCAATCGTGTAACGCCTGGGTTACATCTCTTGATACCCGTATAGTGCAATAAGGCCCTCCATTTCTTGATTATTTGCCATGCTTTAATAGACAAGGTGACCAGCACCTCACAATTCCATGGGCTCTGTTTGTCTTGTTAATAAGATGGATTGATATAATTGGCTCTACAGTCTTGGACTCCGTGGTATCTATTCAATTGATGAACCATTGTTTGAACCTATCCAAAACAGTTATTCTTTATCGTGGTGTAGAACAAGTTGATTGTTTTCTGCTCCTGGTCAAAACGCTTATGCTTGTATTTGCGCCTTGTCTACAGTGGAGCATAAAAGTATCGTTATACCCTAATACTTCATATGTTTAACATGGGAACGCCATTTTCATTAACAACTGTGGATAAAACATTTAGATTCCATGTTCCCAGTTTTGGCACAACTGAATTATATTTCCAATGCCCTATTTGGAAGGTACCAGAACCCATGGAAGGTACCAGAACCCATGGAAGGTACCAGAACCCATGGAAGGTACCAGAACCCATGGAAAGTACGGCCAATAAGTTCAATTGGAGCTGAAAATATCATGTAAACAATATGTGTCAGGTTCGCATACGTTGTAACTTACTACGATCAGCATTGCATGTAGTGGCCTATTAATCAGATAAGATGTCCAATGTGTCAAGGCTTCATCATTCATACCGCTGACGTACATTTGAACAGCATATCTGTTTACCATTTGTGCCCATCTGAAGCAGCAAAGCGCTGAACTAAACAGTGTATTTTCCAAGCATGTGTGAAATCGTACGATTCACGCGCAGAACCCAAAGTCTCGTTTCTGATGCTGAAGAATGCGCGTATAATTTAAACCGGGGAGACTTAAATGAGAATGAAATCTACACGGACGAATTCAAATTCAAAACGTTTAAAAACATCAATTCTTCGTAATCACTTCTTCTATGTAATCTACTTACCGAAAACCTTGCTGAAAGATTGTTCAAAGTCAGCAATAAGATCATCAATGTGCTCGGTACCCACAGAAACCCTAATCAAGTCTTCAGTGACACCAGAGGCCAATTTCTCCTCGTGGGACAACTGTTGGTGAGTAGTGTAGTATGGAGTAATGACCAATGTCTTAGAATCACCAACGTTAGCCAAGTTCGAAGCAATCTTCAAGTTGTCAACAACTTGTGGACCGGACTTGAGGAACACATCGTCTGGAGTCTCAGCCAATGGCTTAACACCAAAGGACAAGACGGCACCGAAACCGTTGCTCAAGTACTTCTTAGCATTCTCGTGGTATGGGTGAGATTCCAAACCTGGGTAAGACACCCAAGAAACGTATGGAGACTTCTCCAAGTACTTAGCCAAAGCCAAAGCGTTTTGACCTTGTCTCTCGACACGGAGTGACAAAGTCTCAAGACCTTGCAATAACAAGAAGGCACCGAATGGGTTCAAAGAAGCACCCAAGTCTCTCAAGATCTCAATTCTGGCATGACCAATGAAGGCCAAGTTACCCAAGGCTTCGTTGAGCACCAACCCGTGGTAACCTTCAGATGGCTTAGAGAATTGTGGGAACTTCTCTGGGTAGTCCTTCCATGGGAATCTACCAGAGTCGATGACCACACCAGCAATGGTAGTACCGTGACCACCAATCCACTTAGTAGCAGAGTGTGTCACAATGTCAGCACCGTGATCCAATGGCTTGACAAAGACACCACCAGCACCAAAGGTGTTGTCAACAACAACGGGAACACCGTGCTTGTGAGCAACTTCGGCAATCTTCTCAAAGTCTGGGATGTTGTACTTTGGGTTACCAATGGACTCAATGTAGACAGCTTTGGTCTTTTCGTCAATGAGCTTCTCGAAATTGGCTGGGTCATCACCTTCGACGAAACGAGTCTCAATACCAAATCTCTTAAAGGCAACCTTGAATTGGTTGTAAGTACCACCGTAAAGGAACGAAGTAGAGACAATGTTGTCACCAGAGTGAGCCAAGGCGGCAATGGCAGTGAATTGAGCAGCTTGACCAGAAGAAACTGCAAGAGCAGCAGCACCGTTCTCCAAGGCAGCGATTCTCTTCTCAAAGACATCAGTGGTTGGGTTCATGATTCTTGAGTAGATGTTACCTGGCTTCTCCAAACCGAAAAGTTGAGCACCTTCTCTGGAATCATCAAAGACATAAGAAGTGGTAGCGTAGATTGGTGGAGCACGAGCCTTAGTAGCTGAATCAACTTCTTGACCAGCGTGCAACTGAAGAGTTTCAAAGTGCAATGGCATTGTAATAATTGCTTATAGATTTTTTTGTCCCTGTTATTACTTCCTGAGAAGGTTCGGTGCTACAAGAATGCTATTGAATAACAGGTTGTTAAACAATGAAAAATATCACTTTTATATATAAGCGCTCTCGACATATCCCTCCATGTTTCGTATGCCCAAACAACTTGATGAAATGTGGTAATTGCACGTGACTTGTGGCACCTTTTCTTAGAATGCATATTCAAAATTTCGGTGTTGGGACGTGGGTTTCGCCTTTGTTTGAAAAGTGTGGGTACAGTAGACAACTCTGGGGGAAAGAGTCAATTTCTGAATATGGAAGTGACTCGTTGTAACCACAGTTCTTTTGTATATTTTAATAGGTGTCAAGTTTACCGAACTCATGCCTTCTCTGTTTTATATAGTCAACGATGTTGATCTCTGCTTAGATGTCCCAATTGAGAATAATTTCGATCATGAAAATGTACCACTCCTTGTCCCAGGGCACAAAAAGGGCAGTGCTTTTTTAGAGGAGCATGGACGCAATCCTATGTTTGATATGATTAAATGGACGAAACCAGACATTTCATCAATATGTTTCTCGCGCTGTTAACATCTCTTTCGACAGAGACATGTTAATGATCGCAACTGTACACACGATTAGACAGAGACAGCTTGGTTTCCACTGTCACACACTTGGTGCAGGTCTTACTGGTGTACTCTTCAGTCATCATGGAGAGCCTTGTGCCTGTCAATTGGCACTTTTTTTTTTGAGCAGCTGTTGTTTACCCTTTGGCATGTGCTAATTTCCAATTGGCTGTGTCTACTGTGGATTTCTGGAATCTCCCACGAAAAATTGTTTGTTCCGTTAAGCTACAACCTCGAGATCGTTCGGCTTTAACAATAAACAAATCGTGCTTAACTTTTGAATACTGTATCTTTGAAAACAACACTACATAACACAAAGGGGAAAAGACCTAACGTCTATACAACTTAAAGGATACTAAATCACTCGGAAACAAGAACAAGTTTGGCCTCGTAAGGAGCCAGCTTACCTTCAGCACCTTGCATGTTAGACAGAACCACTTCACCATCATAATCAACGTCTTGTTCCTCGTTTGAAAAGTTGAGGATGACTTCAATCTTCTTGGTGCCCTTGGACTTTGTGAATCTGAAAATCTTCTCGTTGAGATAATCGACAATTTCAAAGTCTCCGTCCACCATCAAGTCTCTGTATTTCTTTCTCATACCTATGGCTGTCTTGTAAAAAGAGAGGACGGAGTCCGGGTCATTCTTTTGAGATTCAACATTGATATCAGGGTAGTTATCGTTGACCCTCATCCAAGGCTTACCAGTGGTGAACCCACCATTTGCGGACGAGTCCCATTGAACTGGTGTTCTAGCGTTGTCACGAGCCAAAAGATTGATAATGTTCAGGAGCTTTGTCTTTTCTTCTTCAGTGCGTTCCTCTTCGTTGAAGGCCGCCCAGTAGTTCATGGTGTTAATATCCAGGTACTCCTTGATATCCCAACTTCTTGGAACATTGGTCATTCCGATCTCTTGACCTTGGTAGATGAAAAGGGTACCAGTTAGAGAAACTTGAAGCAAAGCCAACATCTTTGCAGAACGATTCCGTAACTCTTCAGTAGAGGTGTTACCGAAACGAGTCACACAACGTGGTTGATCATGGTTCTCAATAAAAACGGTTGACCAAGCATCATCACGCTCACATGTTTCATCGTCAATGATAAAAGAGCATTGGTTTTGAATGGCGTCTTTGAAATCTTTCAAAGTCCAGCCCTCGTAACGGAATCTATCACCTTTGTTTGAACCCACATCAACAGTGTCAAAAAGGAACATCATGTTCATTTCTTTTTCCTTTGCACTGACGTATTTAAGAGCATCTTCCTTTGAGCAATGGCCAACTTCTCCAACAGTCATTGCATCATATTTAGATGTAACTTTCTCATACATTTCCTTGTGGAATTCATGAATACGAGGGCCAGAGTTTGAAAGAGCTCCCGCAGGCTGCCATTTGGAATCTGGAAACACAATTGGTGCATCTGGAAATGATTGCACCTTTGAGTACATTCCAGCGGTATCAATTCTGAACCCATTGACTCCCTTCTTAAACCAGTACTCCAAAGCAGAATCATAGATGGCTTGACGAGTCTCTGGATTCTCCCAGTTCAAGTCAGGTTGGGTTCTTGCGAACTGGCGTAGGTAATACTGACCAGTTGTTTCGTCGTACTCCCACGCAGATCCAGAGAAGTGCGACATCCAATTATTGCGCTCATCCTTCCAGATGTACCAATCTCTCTTGGAGTTATCCTTAGAAGAACGCGATTCTTTGAACCAAGCATGCTCAGAAGAAGTGTGGTTGATGACCAAATCGAGAATCAACTTCATGTCACGTTTATGAATTTCCTCAATCAGCTTATCCATATCATCCATAGTACCAAACTTCTCATAAATGGCGTTGTAATTTGAAATGTCATAGCCCATGTCGTCCATGGGAGATTCATAATGGGGAGAAAGCCAAACCACGTCAGCACCAACTTCTTTGATGTGATCGAGCTTTGAAATCAACCCCGGAATATCACCAACACCATCACCATTTGAGTCTTTGAATGAAGCAGGCCAAACCTGATAAACGACTGAATCTTTCCACCAACTTTCTTTAGGAATTGTCATTCAGAGAAAACTTGTTGTTGTCCTTGATTAACTTTGGAAGCTTACAAAATACTATTGTAATCTAACGGCAATATATACGCTGATTTTACAACCTTTAATCGCAAGAATTCTCGCTAAAATTTAATGACCACATGGGGTCAGTTATTGGGGCAGCAACATTCATAAATGATTGAAGATTCGCATACAAATGTCGAGATTGTAACACAGCCAATTGGTAGGGAATTTTGGGGAAATCGATTTCGTGTAGCGAACGGTCGGAAACCAAGTTGAACCTTATTTGAAGTTTTATGCAAACGGGTTAATAGAGATGCAGATTCGTACATAGCTCCTTTTTTTTTCTAAGCCCGGAGATGGTATTCTGTTGAACACTAGGAAAGTGAAGATGGTTCCAAAGTTGCCAGCCCAAAAAGTGTTGTAATGGGATGTTTAATCAACTTATTTGTGATAGCGGATAACCGTTGCAGTTCTTTTCAGTAAGAATTATGCCTGTTGTATTTACAGTTTCGAGGGGGATTAATATTTTGGCGCTTAGCATTAACTCTTGGAAAATTTAACCGCCCCCCCCCATGTACGTGGAGTTGAAATAAAGTTTCGCATCTATATAGCCTCTCCTTTTCCGCTTCTCCTCCTCAGTATACACAAACTTAATCTACAACGCTTAGTCGGATGATTTTAGAGAAGCGGAGCGCATAGTTGTAGTATTACGTTCTACAGACGTGCCGACGCCTTGACCATTTTATTTATTCCTTGATCGGAGCACACAAGCGTCATTTCCTTACAATTTGTCCGATTCAAGCTCTACAAATAAATACAAAAGGTGAGTTCAGCTGAAATTCTGCATAAAGGTGTTCCACGAACATGTCATGAGAAGAACAACATGAGATTTTTGAAACAACGTGCCTGTCATCAAACTAGGCTCAACAAATTCAAGCGGTTAATATCATGTGATCGAAAAGGCTTGAAAATGTAGACCGCTCAAAGATCGACAAGTCACTCCTACAGTGCAACTTATTCTACATTCCTAAATAAGAACACATTTAACTGCCATTTTCAATAATTCAAACAGAAGCCTACCATGGAGTATTTCCCCTCCAATTTGAATGATCTTGTGCTGCTCGATTTCTTAAGAGGGGCTAATTTCAATTTCCGATTCCTGGTTAGACCAACTTTTAATGTATAAGGATATGTTCATCCAACAATCTGCAAAGTGCTGCAAAATGACGGAGAATTAATCTGGAGAGCCGGACAAATAACACAAAGTCAATTGCTTTGGGGAACCAATGTTGAACACCTTTTTTTCTGTAAAAAATCATTGAAGGTGATCTCCCATACATGAGCACTGTAATTGTACATCCCCATTCCCTACTGAAGGCCATCCAAGTTCTAAAGACTCGAGATTACTCTTGGAGCTTCAAAACAGTCACCAAAAAGACTCCTAAATGCCTCTTCGACACCTACCTTCGTATTGTAATCCTCTAACTGGCGACATTCACTAGCTTGTTAATACAAAATTTTAATAATATTAGCTTAAAAAACCATGTGGAGTGTTGCATTTTGAGTGGTGCTCCCCGCAGTGGTTTGGATTTTGAATGAGGCTTAATTTTACACGGCATGATGTAGTGTTGATTTCTCCGTATAATCAGTGCAAATCATTGCAGTCAGCTTTCTTTTTGTGTTGGGAGGTTTGAGAGTGGACTGCTTTTCGGGGGTATGCACCATGCAGCATACCCCAGAAAGGAGATTCATGGCGTTTGTGGGTAAACATCGGAAAAAATTGCTGTTAAAGGCTCGACAATCAACGCTCCCAAAGCCTTTGAAGTATAAATGCGGAATATTGAGCAACTGCATTTGTTAATCAGAGGTTTATATTCATAGCTGTGATGAGTGTACTACGTTTTTGAGTCCTTCATATCAGACTTTGTCAACCTGTAATATTTCTTAATTATCGTCTTAATGTGTTGAAGCAGATAGGTTGACATTCTACTTTGTGGATTAGTCGATGATAACTTTACTCTAACACCCAATTTATCTATAATATGAAATCGCACCTTATTTTTCAAGTCTCTATATGTAGCTTTTTCGCATTTCAGACTGGTGAAAGCATGCAGCAATTTACAGAAATATTACTCTGCAGCAGTGGATTTTAGGCGCTCTCGGTGATAGTTAATTAAGAGTTTGTTCTTTACCCAGACATTGATATTTGTTGGCTGTTGTTCACAGAATGAATGAACCCTCGTGACCTTATATGTGCATCATGGTGGGGACTTTTTCGTTTCCTGGGTATTTAAAGAACCTGGTTTCTTCTCGGTCTATGTCATTCCCATTGGAGAGTTAAACAACTAACTATGGCTGAACACATAGAAGATATTAAGAATCCTGCAACCACGGAGGTTGTAGGCTCTAAAGTTTCCAAACTTGACTCTATTGTCAACAATTACTCTGGAAAAGATGTCGAGGATTTTGTTTCAAAGTTCGTTGAGATGTCCAATGATGCTCAAACTAACGATGCCCATGAAAAGAGTATGACCTTGAGAGAAGGTATTGCAACTTTCCCAAAGGCGGCATTTTGGTCTATTGTCCTCTCAACTGCCATCATCATGGAAGGTTTTGATACTAATCT
The DNA here is from genome assembly GCA_030569715.1 of Williopsis samutprakarnensis. Taxonomy (NCBI): domain Eukaryota; kingdom Fungi; phylum Ascomycota; class Saccharomycetes; order Phaffomycetales; family Wickerhamomycetaceae; genus Williopsis; species Williopsis samutprakarnensis. The sequence continues at coordinate 65,933 of JAJMLQ010000164.1, forward strand.
GCTTGCATCTCTATACAACCAGACCAGTTTCCAAGAACATTACGGTGAATACTATCCCGATCTTGGTGAATATCAAATTCCGGCAAAATGGCAAACTTCTTTGTCCATGTCTGTAAACGTTGGTGAAATTATTGGGTTGTGGATTGCAGGAATTACTGCAGAGCGTTATGGTTATAGACCAACTTTAATTGTTTCAATGTTGCTTGTTATCGGCTTCATCTTTATCATCTTTTATTCAGTCAGCATCGAAATGCTTCTTGTTGGTGAGCTTCTCTGTGGAATAGTGTGGGGTGCTTTCCAGACTTTGACAGTCTCCTATGCATCCGAGGTCTGTCCAGTCGTTCTTCGTGTGTACCTGACTACCTATGTCAATGCCTGCTGGGTCATTGGTCAGCTGATTTCATCTTGTGTATTGAAAGGTACCTTATCAATGGACACTCAATGGGCTTATAAGATTCCCTGGTCCCTTCAATGGATTTGGCCAGTTCCAATTATCACCGGTGTCTACTTTGCACCAGAATCTCCTTGGTGGCTTTGTAAAAAGGGTAGGCTTCATGAAGCTAAAACAAGCATCAGAAGACTGCTTACTAAGAACAAGAATCTTCCAGATGTTGATATGCTAGCAGATGCAATGTTGAGTAAGATGCAGTTGACCATTTCGCACGAAAAACAACAAATGACGGGTTCATCCTATTGGGACTGTTTCCGTGGTGTGAATATGAGAAGAACAAGAGTCGCATCCATGATTTGGGTCTTGCAAAATATCACTGGCTCAGCCTTAATGGGATACTCTACTTACTTTTACACTCAAGCTGGATTGGATCAAGGAATGTCTTTCACATTTAGTATCATTCAGTACGCTCTTGGTTTAATTGGTACTCTTCTTTCTTGGATTTTGTCGCAAAGATATGGGCGGTTTACCATCTTCTTTGGTGGAATGCTTATCAACTTTATAGTTTTGATCATTGTGGGTTCTCTAGGATGTGCGAATTCATCGGGTGCTTCGTGGGCTATTGGTTCACTTCTTCTTGTTTTCACCTTCGTCTACGACTCCACTGTTGGTCCAATCACATATTGTGTTGTTGCCGAACTTCCATCGGCTCAAGTTAGATCTAAGACAGTGGCTGTTGCCAGAAACTTCTACAACCTTGCAGGTATCCCTGTGGCTGTCATCACACCATATATGTTGAATCCAACTGCATGGAATTGGAAGGCTAAGACCGGGTTCTTTTGGGCAGGGTTTTCATTGTTCGGTCTTATCTGGACTTGGTTTGAGTTCCCAGAAACTAAAGGTAGAACTTATGCTGAACTTGATGTTCTTTTCAAGAATGGTGTCAAAGCCAGAAAGTTCAAGTCAACTGAAGTTGAAACTTTCAACACTGAAGAAATGCTCGCAAATATGGATGATGAACATCTGAAGCAAGTTGTCTTAGAGAAGGAGCAAGAAGAAAGAGAAGAAATAATAGAAGAAGACAAATCCAAAGCTTGAATTTTTTTTTCTTTGGATTCTATTACTTATAAACTTGTCCCACCTTTTGTATATCCCCCCTTTTGTTCAGAGCTAGCTTGGGACATAGTTTATGAAAGTTATTACAGTCAAGTAGTTGTGTCATTGATTGACAAGGACAACTTGGCTTCTTTTTGAATTAATAAATTACAGCTGTTAATATTGGCTTCCACCATAGCACACGAAAAGTAAAAGTTTCTATCTAATTGTCCAATGACTTTTTACCACTATACAGTAACTAACCGACAGTTGAGAACTTCATTTCTTCCTTTATAAAGCTCAGAGGAAACAACGCCTTATTCTTCTGAGTAGGACTAGCTTTTCTGCACCTATGCCATTTTTAGGTCGACGGACAAAGATGAAGATTGTCTTTAATTTTCGTAAGAGGTTGAAGTATTTGGTTGACCTATATCTTAATGATATATATAACAGTCCTATGGTCTAACTTTCTCGGGTTCTGCTGAGAGCGCCTGCTCTGATGGGTTTTTTCATGATTGATCAGCAACCACAGTCACTAATGATATCATACAAAAGTTTTATATATCCGTTATTCGAGGCTCATCTCATTGAGAAAGTTACTACACACATAGTTCATACAGTGTGTAACCCCTCCCCCTCCCCCCGATGTTATGGTGAAGAGCCTTTGAATGGCGACAAGGAAGTCCAGGAAACTGTGCGAAAAATGTTTGTATCCCGCTCTGCTCGTTCAAATTGCTCTAATAACTTAGAAGAAGGGTGGGTCATAATTGCATCTCCAAAATATTACTGTTCAGGTGATGTGTAGTGGATTAGAAGAGTAGGTAATTTACATACTTATGTTAACAGGTAATCCCAAACGTTGGAAATTTCCACTTAATCAATATATCAGATGTACACCAACATGATGATATGAGGACATACTCAAGATAATATCTATACAACTTCAACAGCAGAGGTTACTTTAATATGCAGAAACCAACCAGCTAGCAGAAATTTATGGCAAGAATGGCTCAGTCAACTCTAGACAGTCTCAGACCTCAGAATTCACCACGAACCACAACAATGAAAAATTACTGCTGTCCCAGATGTTAGACATTTGTATAAAGTGTAAAGTCCACGGTGACATCAGTTTTATTACAAGAGATACTGTCTTAATTCAATCACAACGTGTATCATAAACCATTAGATGGTGTACACAAAATACACCGTTAGTGATACAGTTGTAAGTTACACCCTTTGAAAGGACCCTGCAGAAGCCGGAGTAATTTTCAAAACCATCTTGCATACTGATTACTGCTGCCTGCAACACCTCATCAATTATTCTCCGGTGTGACTGTTTGGAATTTGGTGTCCAGGTGTCTTAATTACCTAGAATGTACGCAGAGAACTAACACTTCACAAAAATAAGTGTCGATAAACTGAGGATGAAATAGTCAGAGTGTTCAAGCGTTTTTGGTTAACTTATAATACCTTTGTTTCAATTTCTTCATTGACTTCTTCTAGTGACTTATAATTATCTGTTGTCTTATAAAGTATTTTCTTTGTCCCGTTATTTCTTTTCAAAAGAACTGGTTTTAATTTCTCTAAAAATTTATTTCAATCAAAAATTTTCACCCATATAAAATATTACTATACGCTGTATAGTCATGGTGTATACATATCCTCAATTAATACATAATCAATTCGGTCAACAAATAATTTGCAACACCAGCACACTCATGTTTTTTGGCCGTTATCATAAAAATAGGATTGATAACTACTAGAGAAAGCTTCCCTAAGGTGTTTGGATGTTTTAATGCTGCAGCGTCTGCGTTACGTTGCATCATTATGGACCTGTCGGATTTATAGTTTGCATGATAAGTTTAGCTATTGAAAGAAGAACCGTAGCTTATTGTAATCTGTAATCAAACCAATAATACCATGGCAATCCAAATTGAATAGAAAGCGTTCTGACCATTGTTTTGGAATGGAGATGCCCCATTAGCTGTAAAGATTTGTGCTACTTGAGCACATTCTTCTGAAACCATTGTGGTTGCAGTGCTGGTAACAGTTGAGCTCACTGTTTTGGTCATGACAGTTGAGGAGAGATTTTCAGTGACAGAAACCGTTATGGACGAGAGTTTGGTACTGATCTTAGTAGAAATTACTGAATTTTGGATAACAGTGGTCACTGGCTGTGTGTGTGTATATGTTACCGTTGTGAACGGATATACCTGTTCATCATTCTGGAGGTATGAGGTGACATAGGAAGTTACAGCTCTTGTGAGGGTAGTAATAACAGTGGTCTTCGGAATAAGCTCTGTCACTGTTGAATACACTGTGTAGGGAATATTTTCAATAAAGTGATACACTGGGGTAATCGTTTGTGTGATAGGCTCAACAACGCTTGTTTCTTCCGAACTGACAGTTATCAACGTTGGCTTCCACACGTCTTCTGAAAGAGTCAAAGTAGCAAGCAGAACACTCGTTGAAGTCAAACAATTGTACAAGAAATCAGTTTCCACATACTCCACGGTCTCATACCAAACCGAGGCCGACTCCTTTGAGATCCACGTTGTTATGGTCCCATTCCAATTGGTACAAATAGAAGGCTCGTACCAAGTAGCCGTTGTTTTTGATTTAACACTCGAAAACACAGTGGTAAGCTTAGTACTTGTCGAAGTAGAGATCGTTGAATAGATGGTTACTGGAAGAACCACTGTCGATACAACATTTGTCATAAGCCATTCCGTTCTTGTTTCATGCCAGTGAGATGTAATGGTGGTACCTGGTATAGTCAAGGTACTTGTACTGAGAGAGGTTCTTTGACTTATACTCGTGCCTTTACCCACAGCGACAGTCTCCAAAGCCGTAACCATGGAATGAAGAGTAGTTGAAACCTGGATTGGCTTTGTAGAAGTAACTGTCTTGTAGAGAGTCATTGGAACATAACGTGTTGTATAGAAAGTGGTGGTAGCCAAATCGTAAGTACCTGCCAATTGTGTACTCGTTGTCTTTGCATACACTGTACTTAGTGTACCCAAGTTACCTTCCATTGAAGTTGTATAGATAATAGTTGTCCCAATTTTAGCTGTTGTTGAAGCTCTGGGTTGGGTAGTGGTGGTGACCTTAGCTGTGGTTTCAATTGCCGTCGTTAGGGTCTGTGGTGTAGTAACAGTGTTAGACGTAGTGGCAGTGGTAGCTATACTTGTGACTGTTTGGGCAGTTGTGACAACGATTGGGGTTTCAGTTGTAGTTGGTGTAACTCTTGTATCAGTGACCAATGTTCCTTGAAGACTATCAGCTGTGGTGATGACATTACCACCAGGGAAATTTGCATTGGTTCTTTGAACAAACACTGGTGTAGTAGTAACCTGGGCGGAAGAAGTAATTACGAAGAAAGAAAGAAGGACTAATGACCTCATGGATTCTTTAACTGTGATGATGATATCTAAACAAATCACAAATTTCTCTACCATGGGTTCATAGGGGGTTTCCATGGTGTTTATATACTAATCGGTATCTTGGAACTAAACCCATCATTAGAATACACTGAAAAGAGAGCTCCACAGCTTCTTTCAATGAACCAATAGAGCGGTTAGGTTACAAATAGTGGGAAACTATCGGGAAGTACCATGTTTTAGACCATGTTCCAAACTCGAACCCCGTCCATGGCTGAGAACTTAGTAAACGTTGTGTTTTGAGTGTATGATAATTTGTTTAAAACTACATGCACCGCAGTTTACTTACACCCGTCCGCCGAGTATGTGTGTGCGCTTATGTGTATACACCCATGGAACTCAAAAAAGCTTAGAGGGAGTATAATTAGAATAGAATACACAGTAAATGCAACGTATATTGTAAACCCACCAGAATTAAATAGATTTAAAGATCAATCTTGAATACCCTTCCATTCCTCTTCTTCAACGTTTCCCTCCTCCTCCTCCTCATCTTTTTGTTCGTTAATTTCCTCTCCCTTTGCAGCTTCACTGTCCTCACGGTTCTTCTTACGTGGTCTTTCCTCATCCTCTGGCGGTGGAACAAACCATGGAATCTTTCCTCTGTTGAAGTCATTAATCACCAATTTGGATATACCTTGTTCATCTGGTTCACCGCCTTTTAGGAGTCTACCATGTTTCTTAGCAAGGAGTTCGATAAACTCTGTTGCGTTGTTCCAACCAGAGATCTCATAGGTTCTCTCTAAATGTTGTCTCTTACATCTTTTTAGTACACCAGGAATGTATTGCTCAGCGTGCGTAACGTGCTCAACTCTGACAACGCCTCTGAACAGAATATCTTCCTCAGAATCCTTTGATGAAGGCGGTACAATACCGGGACAGTCAATTAAAAAGATCTTCTTCATCAAAGTAATGTATTGCCACACTTTGGTCTCACCTGGAATTGGCGCCACTTGACAAACTTTCTTTCTTCTCAAAGTGTTAATGATACTGGATTTACCAGTGTTTGGATATCCAATGAATCCCACGGAGATTTGCTTTCTATCAGGATGCAACACCGAAAATTGACGAAGAAGTTGAATCAAGGAACCCTTACCGAAGGAATTCGTTATAGAGGCATGGAATGCAATTGTTGGATGGAATTTCGACAAATGCTTTACCCAAGCAGCCTAGAATATAACTGTTAGTAGAATAACTTGGAGTGACCAACGAGGATAGATATAACAAGAGAGTATGAGATGACTCAGTTACTCAAAACTGATAAAAGAAAGGCTATCTAGTTGGTATTATGCTGAGAGTGTGAGGGTCTTTACTACGAGCATCTTAATGGGTAAATGACACAAAGGTCTAAGAGCTCAACTCATAAGTCCCTCTCATGATTCTAAGCAGGAGTCAAAACGACTATATCTGCGTTACAGAAACCCAGAACGGGAGTTGTAGAGGCGAATCAGATCTCGTTCTTCCAAAGTTGTAACAGGCATACTTTGTAGATAAAAGTTGAAATGCGTATTTCAAGAAAGACACCCTGACAAAGAACTTTGGTATATGTGTTGTTTTAAAATCTTTCTTTCTCTTATTATATCCTGTGTCCTGGTTAGTCAGAAAAAACCTCAGTTAGATACTTACGGCAACCCAAGTTGGTACCAGATCACACTTGTTCAAAACAAAGATCAAATGTTTGTGTGCGGCTTCCTTTTTAATATATTGCTCAACAGATTCACATCTTGTTCCTAAAGGATCTCTGGCATCGAGAACATGTATCACAACATCGGAAGAGTCAATCACTTTATACAGTTCATTCCAAATACGTTTGGATTGACCCTTGTGGAAGATAGCCTCTTTTGCCTCTGCAGTCCAACCATCAGTATCAACATTACCCATAAGGCCCATAGTTGTGGCCAATTCGTTCTTTTCCTGGTAATCTTGGGCGTCCTTGTCAGTAGCATTAGCAAGATCTTCTAGACTTGATACGGCAACCCTTGGTCTCTTACGTTGTGATTTTGGACCAAAAGTGTGTTCAAAACTTTCAGTTTCCAAGATTCTGTTGGTTGGGGATTCAGTAGTGTCCTTCTCCTCTAAGAGAGACATTGGAAGTTTATTTCTTCTCAACAGCACTTGATATGAGTCCTGTTTGGTTTCACCAAGAGCTTCTCTGAAATGCGAAAGAGCATCTTGAGAAATGACCCTGGTATTACCAAACCAACGACGGTTTGGATCAACTCTTGCAGTAGGCGCAGCAGTGTCTTGTAAGTAAGCAGCTTTGATAATCTCACCAGCTTTATTACGTTGAGCACGACCTTGCTTGTACATGTTAAGTTTCTTCACCTTTTTGGCATCTCTGTAGAAATTTTCACCCTTCACACGAAGGTTACCATCCCTTACATCCCCTTCACGTACACGTCTTTGCTTTTCCTTCTTTCCTGTACCCATTGCCCGTCTAGATCTCCCGAATTAAACAAGTTGTTGTGATAAACCACGGACTGAGAAGAGGGAAACTCAAGTGTGAAAAATTTTTAAAGGCATCGCCCAAGCAGGGAGAGAGAAAAAAAAAATCCGGCTCATCGCATGGTCGGAAATCATTGCTTCTACCTAAAACTTGGGGCAACCTCAATACTGTTTATAGATCTCTTGTATATACGATTTATACCCAGCCAAGTCCTTCAAAAAACGTTTGAAAGTATCCTACTCGTCTTTGATTCTTTCTTTTTGAACTCCTCTGGTGCATTAGCTCTAGTTGTTGTAACCTTTCTCTGTTCAAAGGTTCTTCTGATAGTTTCATTGTCCTGAGCGTGACCGTCGTTCTCACCAGCCCTTTCGTGTTTCTTACGCTTGATATTCTCAATCATCTTAGATCTTTCCACGTTCCGGATAAATGTCTTGTTCAGCTTATGAGCTTGTGAAATCTCCATTTGTAATTTACTCTGTCTGGCTTCGTTCTCTTTGGAGATCTGGTCAGTCAAATCAGCCCATTTGAACCCAGAGAGGTACTTGACGTTCAAGATATCATCATAATAGAAGGAGGACTTCTTTCCTCCAATGATATTACAATTGAGTGTCTCAGCTGCTAGTTTGGCATCTTTCTTTCTTATAAATTCGGCCCATCCTTCTTCGTACATTATCTTTTTGTTACCACCTTGTTTCACCCTCTGTTGATACTTTTGGGTTGTTTCTCTCTTCAAGAACAATCTATCAACTTCACCAAATCTTGAAAGAATTTGTCTTAATTTTGTGGGCTTCATGTACGGTGGAATCTTGGAAATGTATACAACACCGGTCTTACCCTTTGGCTTTTTGTTTTTGACCTTCTGGATTTTAGCCTTTCTGTACAATTCACTTAGATTATCAATTTCCTCCTTGTCCTTGGAGGATTCTTTTTCTTTAAGGTTGACGCTCCGCAATTCATTGTGATCGTCTTCATCAACATCGTCATCGTCACTCTCTTGAAACGCATCAAATGCCTTCTTCTTACTCTTTTGGACTTTATCGATCATTTCATCCTCAGAGTCAGAAGCGGCAGCACCTCCGAAAAATTCCTCATCGCTACCTAAGTCCATACGATCTTTATTATCATTATCCCTATCACTATCACTACCGCTGTGAGCTAAGAACTTATCCATTCTGGGAACCTTTAAAACTGTTTATTTAAACAAAATGGTTTAAAAGAAATGGCAGAGGAGGAAGAAAGAAAAAAAAATTACTAAAAGCGATGCATTTGGTAAGAGACACACAGTAATAGACGACATATAAGGACTCTGTACTTTTTATACAAACGAATCGTTTACTTTCTTCAAAACTTCTTCAGGGAATTTGATGAGAGTTCCATTTTCAGCTTCATAATTCCTTATTGAAGTTCCACAGCGGAGATGGGTTTGCATTTCAAACAGCAAATCCTTGCTACCCTTTGAGTTTCTATCGATTCGATTCAGCAATCTATATAACAGTCTTGCGTATAGACATGTGTTCAGTATGGCGAGTCCACACGTAATAACGCATATTCCCAAGATTAGGGATGTGGACACAATGCTGAACAACCGAAGGTCAATGGTTTGTGATAGTTCTCCGTTTTTGTAGACAGATAGGTAGAAATGGTCACTCTTAACAACACATATAGTGGCTGTGAGCATCATCATCGTGGTGAAGCACTGGAACAGAGTTATTGTCAAGTGCGCAAAATACGCAGAACTATGAGGTAACGTTGAGTTTCCCAATGGTGATAAGAACATCGAGAGGATCAGCTATCAAATGGTATTAGTCATTATGTCTATACAACGTGTGAACATACTTACAGTAATCAAGACACAGAAATCAGCCACGATACAAATCCCTGGACGGTTTGAAATATCCTCAAACGTTAACGTGAAGAAGAAGGATATGTATTGTAACAAGAGGAACCCCAAGAAACAATTGAACACCAACTGAACTTTCCGTTCGGAATAAACCGCATGTGGAGAGTACACGACAACGTTTGGTGCAACAACAATCTTTTGATTATCGGCTTGGTTATCAAGTTCCATGTTATGTAATATTTCCATGATATTTGTATCAGACCCTTTGTACTGGAAAAAGATGAGACGGTCAGGACTTTTGTGTATTTTATTCTGAAATGAAGAGTTCTGTGAGTTAATAAGGTCACAAAAAGAACGAGAACAAGAACAACAACACGGCGCCAACTACTTCACGAGGATCATGATGGCGGTGTGAACTTCCAGGAGATGAGGCGATCATAAACGAATCTTTCAATCTTACAGATCAAGCTTTCAGAACGGATAACACCGTCTCGGACCCAAATACCATACGATCCCATCATATTGGCCATTAGCATATCTGTAAAGAGGCGATCACCCACAATTGCAACTTCTTTCGGAGAAGAAACCACACCTTTGCCTATGAAATACTCCATTATCTCACCATGGCATCCTGGCTTCTTCGTAGAGTGTCGTAAAACTGGTACACCTGTTCTCTCTTCCAACAGTTTGGCTTGTCCATGACCAATGTCATCGTTTGTTCCAGCCGAGTTACTCACAATGAGTAACTGAGCGTCTGGGAACTGTGATCTCAACTTTTCCCAATACGGTTCATAAGCTGGCCATACTTTATCGTCATGTGCTTTGGCAAAACAGTTATCCTTATCCAGCACCACTGCTTTCACTTTGTTATTGGGAAGAGGTAGTGGAACTCTGTCGAAGGATGACACAGTAAGGTGTGGTAAGCACAATTGAGGTTGAATGAAAAGACGGAACACGTTGAGAGTAGCGGATACGTTCATCTCTCTTAGATATTTCTTCCTTCTTCTTCTACTTGTTCTTCTTGTTCAATGCTCCAAACTCGATGACTTTGTGAGAACTCCGCGATCCAAAGCGCAGTCTCCGACGTTGAATGGACGTGCAAACAAAAAAAAAACAACTTTGGACAACCTCTTCACATTTCAACACCAACTGGCGAGACATACATCTAACATCAAATTACTTAAATTGGAGTAACTGGACACAGAAATGAGTAAAGTCCGAGGAAGAATGCATCACAAACATCACAATCGTCACAATAACCATAACAACACAAGTGATCAGCGGAAGCCCACGTTGGAGAAACAACACGGTTTGAGTTCAAACGAAGATGAGGACATACAGGAACATGAACAGTGTGTGATTTGTGCAGAACGTATGACGATTGCCGCTATTTCCCCTTGTACGCACACTACTTGTTATCGTTGTACTTTCAGACAGAGAGCATTGTACGAGAAGAAGAGCTGTTTGGTCTGTAGAAGCGAAAATGAGAAGCTCATATTTACAGAGCAATTAGATGCCATCTACAACGAAGTGAATCCCGCACATATTGTCGTTGAAGATGACAAATACGGTATAGCATTCACATCACAACATGTATTTGATGATACTATGGAGCTTTTGACGTTTAGGTGCCAGATATGTCAAGCAGTGACAAGTGATATGAAGTCACTCTCGGACCATATAAGACAAGAACATGAAAAGTTCATTTGCACTATATGTTCTCGTTTCAAAAAGGCCTTCCCATCTGAACTCAAAATTTACACTCAGAAGCAACTACAGAACCATCAGATGCGTGGTGATGAGAAGGGATTCAAAGGCCACCCGTTGTGTAAATTCTGTAAAGGGAAGAGGTTCTATTCTGATGATGAATTGAGAGTTCATCTGAGAGAAAGCCATGAAAAGTGTCATGTTTGTGACCAGTTGGACCCTTCAAATCCTCAATATTTCAAGAATTATGAAGCTTTAGAGGAGCACTTCAAACATGATCATTATAGTTGCCGTGTTCAGTCGTGCCTTGATAAGAAGTTTGTTGTTTTTGCTGATGAACTTGATTTACAAGCCCATATGATCACAGAGCACAGGGAACTCTCGTGGAAGGGCCAAGTTGTTGGTACTACTCCACAGTCTAATAATGTAAATGGTCGTTATCAACTTTCAACGTTCCGTTCACAGGCATCTACCTCGTCCCGGAGCGGTCAAACTATAGCGCAAGAGGCTGGAGACTCTATGCAAACCAAACGCATGAGATTCGAAGAGAGAGCAAAACATTACCTCAATAACTCTGTGGATAAATTTGAAGAGTTTTCAAGCTTGAATAACCGATTTCGCAATGGACAGCTCACTGTTAACGGGTTAAAGGAGGCTTATAAGGCGCTCTTCAACAAAAACTCTGAACATGAGGTCTATCTCTTACTATTTGGCTTCTCAAAGTTATTTCCAGATGGTTCAACAAACCAAATCAAACTGGCAAGCTTTGTTGAAGAGCACGAAAAGAGAGCAGCACATGAACACGATTTCCCAGCTTTACCAGGCTCATCGACTTCGTTATCATCATACGGAGGTTCAAATTGGGGGAACAAACAAACGTCAAAGAAGAGCAAGAACTTACACCATAATGTCCAAGAATTGTTTCCTGCTTTACCTACAGCAACCTCATACACACCGGTAAAGACCACTGTCAAATATTCCACCATGACCAACCAATCGAAACCATCTGTTGTAAAGGTCAACAAAGGCTCAAATGCAAACTTTACGCCCACTTATCTGTCCAAGCCAACATCATCTGCTTCCTCTTCTTCTTCTTTAGCATCGCAGAGATCAAGATTGGATGATAACAGCTTTCCTGAATTACCAAAGGCACCGCCAAAGAAAACCTTTGAGGCCAGAAACCCCAACAATAAGTCACAAGTCAGAACTGAAACCACTGTTTGGGGAACTTCAATCAAAGCACAGCCTAGAAGAGATCTATGGGGTAACGTTGTTAACAGCAGTAGTAATAGTATTAACGGATTCAACTTGGATTCTTTGGATAATGCACTACCATCTAGGGGGAAAGGTAAGAAGAAAAAGGCACAGGTGTTATTTACAATGGGTGGTAGATAAACTAGGTGATTTTAGACGAGATTTATATATACGTACATCCGTGTCTTTACTCCATAGAAGAAATATTATCGTAATGGTAAGATGCTCTGTTCTGTCAGTGTCTGTCTACAGAGAGGGCATTCTGGATGGTCTCTACTCCAATCAGATATACAAGTCCAACAGAATAAATGACCACATGGAGCACAACTTGGATTTGTCATTGGACTCAGACATAGCATACAATTTCTTGAGAAATCAGGTATAAATTTCAACAGCTTTGGGTTTGAAAGATCAATGCCATTTGATGGCACCGACGGTGGCACCCCGGTGATATTATCTGATACTTCAAGGTCCGACTTGTTGGTACGATCGTTCTGGAAAGATTCTGAGAAATACTTTATTGCTTTGAAAGCCATTTGTGTGAAGATTAAGCCACCAAGGAGTTCATATCCTCCTCTTGAAAGTTGCTCTTCTTCATCAACTTTATGACCAAAAGCGTAGCGTAACCCAAATATACGTTTAGACAGGTCATAGTATGCACCGTTGAAATAAAAAAAAGCCAAATGGACGTTCAAAAGAGTATCCAAAATCTTTGAATAGCTTAAAGATTGAAACCAATACTTCTTGTGAGAGGCATCTTCTCCATCATCAACCGGCAATAGCCGTCTTAAAATCCTGGTAATCACATAGGGAATGATGGAGTACGATGCTAAGAATGCCAGTCTCCTCAATAACTTGGGAATCTTTTTACCATCTCTGGTCACATAGATCAAATCCGTGTATTCCTCTCCTAAGGTCCTTGACCCAAGAACTGTTGTTAGTCCAACATACAATGCCTTTGCAGCCACTGTAATCTCATCAGGGTGTGTGTGTATAAATCTTTGGCCTGTTAGAACTTGTACGGCACTTTGAACTTTATCACGGAGTACCGATTCAAAATACGAATCCTTTTGATGTGCACGCACTGGGGGAGTGTTAGTTCAATTGTGCTCAGAAGTTGCACCGTTTGTTGCAGTCTACTTACCTATACTGGGAGCATCTGCAAATGGGAGAACATGGTCCTGGATTGGAAGAAGCTCCTCCTGGTCCCTCTTAAGGCCATCACTCACTAGGCCATCACCCACGAGGCCATCACTCATTGTACCCTTTAATTAGTTGTATATCCGTGTAAGTTTGAGACAATACCACCTGAAGTGTGTATCGTTTGTTTTTTTCATCCATAAACTGTTTGTGGAGAAGGAATCACTTACAGAATGAACCGAGGAGAAGTCCGTACTCGCACCTACAAACACCTCTACACCTATAAACCCGAACACCTGTAAACCCGAACATTACATTGTAGATCAAGAAGAAAGGTAAACAACAGCTGCACAAAAAAGTGCCATTTTGTGGTGAACTGTTC
>JAJMLQ010000165.1:0-73411 GCA_030569715.1 Williopsis samutprakarnensis
CCATCAAAGAGCTGAAAGCTCTTTTTCTTCTCGGACCTGGATACAAAACTCTTGTTTCTTCGCACTTGCGTTGAAGAAGGCCATATCCAGGCTTACAAGACTCTATGTCTCTGTCGACAGAGATGTCAACGGCTCCATAAACATATTAATCAAATGCCTGTCTTCCTCCATCTAATCACATCAACCACAAGGAGTGCGTCCATGCTCCTCTAAAAACCACTACTCTTTTGTGCCCATGGGCACGGAATGGTACATTTTTCCTGAACCGAATCAAAGTTAACTATTAGAACCTCAACTGTTGTGGTTTATCAAATACGGTGGAAACTTCTCATGTGATTTTTTGTCCAATGATAACGGAATTCGAGCAACGTCTGTTTTCCGTAGCTTTGGGCTGTAGATTATTAAAAAACGGTATCTACCTACATAAGCAAGCATGAATTCAATTCTACAAATCATGTGCTTGGGTTCTGATTTCTAGATAAGAAATGTTAAATGGACATTACTAAGTGATCGTATCAAGGTATATCAGCAATCAGTACTAATTGTAATGTGTAAGATAACAGCTATAGATAAGCATCGAGATATAAGTATATGAACCTGCCGCTATTGATAAATCTTCTATACCTTTTAAGATCTCTTACTAGAATGTTAGAGTTCAAGATTGTTTTAAGCACTGTTAGCACTCTTTTCAAGCTCCTTATAAGACTTGAACAGCGCCGGTGAAACAGTTCCAATGCAATCAGCTCATAAGACAATGGAAAAGAACAAATAGTCATTCTCAAAGCACCATTGAGTAATCATATATACAGATCCAACACTAATAATAACAATTGGTGTCTAAACCTAAAAAATGTCTCATTAATGTTCATTATGTGAAATACACCATACCTTTAATTCACAGTCCTCAATCAGCGCTCTTGTCCTTAAAATCCATCGATACAATTCCTTCCTGTTCTCTATCATATAAATAACAAAGAGCCCCAACGTTAACATGGTAACGCGTTGATTGTTGACAATTTCCCACACCCGTACACCAACATGTTTATTTTTTCCTTGCTTGTTTCTTTTTTTGCAACGTGCAACAACATGGACACCGCCGCTGTAGAAAAACCTGAAAATTTAAGGGACAACAACATAACGGGAAAGTAAACACAAAAACTGAGAAAACCGCCATCAACAAACAACACCTCACAGACTCATTCTGAAACCCTTCTCCGATAAAGAAGAAAGACAAAGTGTGTTTAATTTGTGAAGATTGATACAATGGACGAGACACTCATTGCCACTATCAACAAATTGCAGGATGCCCTAGCTCCATTGGGTGGAGGTTCTTCCTCACCAGTTGACCTGCCACAGATCACGGTTGTTGGGTCTCAATCCTCTGGTAAGTCATCTGTCTTAGAGAACATTGTTGGACGTGACTTCTTACCACGTGGTACCGGTATTGTGACTAGAAGACCTTTGATCTTGCAGCTTGTTAACCGTAGACCGTCTAAGGATCCAAAGAAGGACACCAAGGAGCTCTTGAACTTGGAATCTGGTTCTAAGGAGAACGGGGGTCAGTCAGAGGACAATGAGGATGAATGGGGTGAGTTCCTACACCTTCCAGGCAAGAAGTTTTTCAATTTTGATGAGATTAGACAAGAAATTGTGAACGAAACCGAGGCCAAAACTGGTAAGAACGCTGGTATCTCTCCAGTTCCAATCAACTTGAGAATCTATTCTCCACATGTCTTGACTTTGACACTTGTGGATTTGCCAGGTTTGACTAAAGTGCCAGTTGGTGACCAACCAAAAGATATTGAGAAGCAAATTAAGGATATGATCCTCAAATTCATCTCAAAGCCAAACGCAATCATCCTTTCCGTTAACGCCGCCAACACAGATTTGGCTAATAGTGACGGTCTTAAGCTTGCTCGTGAAGTGGACCCTGAAGGTTCCAGAACCATTGGTGTTTTGACAAAAGTTGACTTGATGGATCAAGGTACCGATGTCATTGAAATCTTGGCTGGTCGTGTTATCCCATTGAGATATGGTTACGTTCCAGTTATAAATAGAGGTCAAAAGGATATTGAACAGAAGAAGACAATCAGAGCAGCTTTGTTGGATGAAAAGAAATTCTTTGAGAATCACCCTTCTTACAGTTCTAAGGCTCATTATTGTGGTACCCCATACTTGGCCAAGAAGTTGAACTCCATTTTGTTGCACCACATCAAGCAGACTTTGCCAGAGATCAAGTTAAGAATTGAAACTGCATTGAAGAAGTACCAATCAGAACTCGCATCATTGGGTCCGGAGACTATGGATTCACCAAGCTCTATCGTATTGTCCATCATAACCGACTTCTGCAACGATTATAACGGTATTTTGGATGGTGAAGCTAAGGAATTGTCAAGTTTAGAATTGAGCGGTGGTGCTAGAATTTCCTTTGTCTTCCACGAAATTTTCAAGAACGGTGTCAATGCATTAGACCCATTTGACCAGATTAAGGACTCTGATATTAGAACCATCATGTACAACTCTTCGGGTGCTGCCCCTTCACTTTTCGTCGGTACACAGGCTTTCGAAGTGTTGGTCAAGCAGCAAATCCATAGATTCGAGGATCCATCCATTCGTTGTATCAATTTGATCTTTGACGAATTGGTTCGTATCTTGACACAAATTTTGCAAAATCCAAAATATTCAAGATATCCACAGTTGAAAGAGGCTCTCTCAAACTCCTTCATCGAGTTCCTGAGACAAGCATTGATCCCAACCCAAGAATTCGTCACTGATATTATCCAATCTGAGGAAACATACATCAATACAGCCCATCCAGATCTCTTGAAAGGTTCCCAAGCCATGGCTATGGTGCAAGAGAAACTTCATCCAAAGCAAGTTCAAGTTGATCCAAAGACAGGTAAACCAATTGCCTCTCATTCACCAGCGCCATCTATTACTGAAGATGATAAGGGACAAGGATTCTTTGGTGGCTTCTTCTCGTCAAAGAACAAGAAGCGTCTTGCTGCTATGGAAGCTCCTCCTCCAGTTCTTAAAGCGGTTGGTGCCATGTCTGATCGTGAGACCATGGAAACTGAAGTTATTAAGCTCTTGATTCAAAGTTATTTCTCCATCGTAAAGCGTACAGTTGCTGATATTATTCCAAAGGCTATTATGTTAAAGTTGATTATCAAATCCAGAAATGATATTCAAAAGATCTTGTTGGAGAAATTGTACAGTTCTAACGACATGAGCGACTTGGTTAAGGAAAACGAGCTCACTAAACAAAGAAGACAAGAATGCTTGAAGATGGTTGATGTTTTGAGACATGCAAACGAGATCGTCTCTAGTGTTTAGCTCTGAGGTTTATTAGTGTTCTTTATCGAGGTATTATTCTTTTTTTTTTCGATAATTGTAAATTCTAGAACCTATGTATATGATACTGATCATGATGATATGTTACACGATTTTGTAGACGACAAGGTGAACTTTTGTTGTTGACTTTGTTACTGACCGATTTGATGAAGAAATTGATATGTATTAAAGGTTGTGATGTAATAGTTATATGCGGAGGAAGTTAGAGTCTGTTTGCTCCGGTGAACACTTGGAACAACTCTTGTCTCAAGATTAATAACAAAATGATGGTTAATCCAACGCAACTAGCAGCTTCCAAATACTATTATTACTGTATACACAATCTGGGTACCTTAGTGAACTATCAGTAATTCATTGATTAACTTTCCTTGTTTGATTTTTTTTTAATAATTAAAACGTGGTAGATGGTAAAATTAAATACCACCTTTACGTCTTGATCAAAGCCTGCAAATAAATATTAATTGACTTTCACCTTAAGACAAGGATGAATTATACATGAACACAGTGTTAAAAAGAAGTAAGATTTATACAGTTATCATTCTCATAGGAGACACTCACTGTATGCATTAATGATTACAATGCTCTTTGCAGATATTGGTTTTCAGATATAATCTGCTCACAAGTTATTGTGTAATTTTTGCGTAAATGTAATCTGCGGTTTTAGCTCAGTCGGGAGAGCGCATGACTGAAGATCATGAGGTCCTGTGTTCAATCCACAGAAATCGCATTTTTTTCCCAATGTATTTTCATCCTCCTTAAACAGGTTGAAATCTTCAAATATCGAATATTCAAGATCACCAAGGCATAGGGACTGGCACTATTCATCATTATGCTGCTAAATGAGTATACTAGCAATTGATTTTAATTTCATTAAAAGGATTGAAGTCTTACACCAAGTCTTTCTTTTCTCCGAGGTCCATGCAAGAGAGGCATGTCGTACAAATGTCGTACACAGTTATGGTTTGTACATTTCCCTAGTTCTGAGTGCAAAAGCAGTATAATGGCATGAAATTGTCTGTATATCTATCTAGCAACCAAAATATGCTCAACAGAGTACTCCAGAAGTTGGTTTATTGTACTGATATAATCTGAAAGTAGGAAAAAAAAAGGTAAACAGTGAAAAGCTAAAAGAAAAACTGGCTCTAACCGTTAAGGTGAGAATTGAATAGTGTTCAGAGTCTTGATTGGAATGTTCTAATTACATAACATTACGAGGAACTTTAGAAGTATCGTTTGCTTCCTCCTTCGAAAGACTGACGAAACTTTTCGGTGTTACCAACATTTCTTGGTACACC
This sequence comes from Williopsis samutprakarnensis, assembly GCA_030569715.1. Classification (NCBI taxonomy): domain Eukaryota; kingdom Fungi; phylum Ascomycota; class Saccharomycetes; order Phaffomycetales; family Wickerhamomycetaceae; genus Williopsis; species Williopsis samutprakarnensis. Next base: position 4,650 of record JAJMLQ010000165.1, read on the forward strand.
CATTTTTTGTTCTCCTGTGTCATTCTCAAGATCTAATAGAATGCTTGCAGCTTTGACACTGTAGTAAACCAATAGAAACGATGTCTTTTGTTTTGGATTGAAAAACCTTTCCATACTTCAAGGATAGAGGTGTGTTTATCCTGCGTAACCTGTCGATCTGTTTTTATTGAGGATCCTGCTAACATTACAACCTTTACCTGCATAGTGTCCTTGATGAGTTCTGAGGATTAGTGATGCAATGATGTTAAGATAACAGGTAAGTATACAAAAAACGTAGTTCTTTTCCACAAATATCCATTCTACTTTATTAATATATAAACATGTATATATTTCGATATTACCATACTCTAATGACCCTGGTGATTCATGTCATGGTCTGCTAATTTTGTAACTGCTGCATTCCACAAGGCTTTTCTTGGAAACTGTACGACGGCCAACATTAATTACTCAATAGGGCTAAGTATTCTTGGAGTTTGGTATAATTGGGTGTTATCAGACAAAATAGGTGGGATTCTAGGCTCCTAGTCTCATGGTATGATTTCTGGGTACTGCAAACATAACAAAAATTGCAGTCTTTCAAAAGAATAATTTGTGACTTTTGAGTGATAACCAATGTTGTTGAATTCATCAAAGCTTCTGTACCCTATCAATGCTGCAGAATTCATGTACCTAAGTTTAAACTGGTTTTATAGCCTTATAATTGAATACAGTGATCAATATTGCTTGAATCCATATAAGGTGCTTCACCCGGGCTCATACAGAGTCACGACTCACATGTTACAACTTCAAACCTCTTGTTTATGTTTTGTTGCAATGAATTGAACGCTCTGCATCAACACCCAGTTATGTTCTCCCTTTGAACCAAGCCATGTTCCGATTCTGAGCAGCATGACATACCAAAATGGTTTGGAAATGCATAACCAAGCATATGCTAGCTGTCATTCAATGCAAAGTTATGACTTGTACTTCTAGACACATCCCTTTGTGAAAAAGATGTGACTTGTGAATCGCTTTGACGAAATACTTTACAGTTATTCTTGTATAAATAGGGGTGTATAGTTCCTTTGTGGGACTCAAAGGCTTCGTCTGCTATGTTTTGTTTTCTCACCAATACACAGAATTCAACCACTAGTTCATTTTAGTTATGTTCTTCACTCGCTATCTTGCTACTGCTACAATCGCAGCTCTTGTCAATGCTGCTCCAAACGCTGATGCTCTTCCATGGGCGAAGGCCAATCCACACGCTGCTGCTGCTGCTCGTGCTTATGCTAATGCTTATGCTGAGGCCGAAGCCATCGGTCACGCTGATCCAGAGGCCTATGCTATGGCAGCTTCTGAGGACCAGTGTGCCGATATTGCATGCCATGCTGCCTGTGGCTTGTTGATCATTGAAGGTCAAAAGTGTTCCAGCAATTCAGAAAACTCTTACCTCGGCCCTCATGACACCACATGTCTCTGTGAAGCCGACTCAGAGTTCATGAGCTACTACCCATCTTGTATGAACTGCGGTTGGACGTTGTGGAAATACTACGGTCCTTATGTTACTGACGCCTTGAGAGCATGTCCAGGATTGTCCACCGAGCCAACAGGTACTAGCAGATGTTCGACCACTTTAACTGATATCTATACCCCAGATTACGGTATTAGAGCCTGTGACTACACAGGAGGATGTGATGACGTTACTGAGGAGGGCACTACTACCACTGCAGATGGTACAACTACTGACCAGGAAGAAACCACTGAGGCACCAGCTGAACCAACCACTGAGGCACCAGCTGAACCAACCACTGAGGCACCAGCTGAGCAAACCACTGAGGCACCAGCTGAACCAACCACTGAGGCACCAGCTGAGCAAACCACTGAGGCTGCAGCTGGAACTCAAACAGCAGAAGTTGCTGATCAAGCCGGTGCTGATGATGTTACAACAGAAGTTGCTGCTTCTGCTGCTTCTGCCGTCGAAGCTGACTCAACTGTTGCTGAGGTCCAAACCTTCGAAGGTAAGGCTTCCAGCATTGTTGGTGCCAGCTTCGCTGCTCTGGTTGGTTTGTTGTTCATCTAAGCAATACCTCCTTCCCTTCTTGTCCCTTTCTCATAAATAGGGAACACATGTCGTTGCTAAAGGTAGCACAACTATATACACTTCTATGCTAGGTATCTTTTTTTTTATAACTCCACACCAATTCCGTGGTGAATTGATAATTTTACTACCCTATTGTTTCATTACTGATCCATAGTCAGTCCTCTCATCAAGAGTGGACCGATTAGCTTAACCACACTATAAAATAACCACTATTGTATACCAAACTTATAGCATTTGCAGACGTTGACGCACTTGAACTTCAAAGCTACAATATCTTTTCGGTAGGAGCCAAATATGGACATCCGGACATTTCTCCGGTGGTGATGATCATCTTCTTCCTCGAGCCTACACCAAACTTCCCCTTTCCATCACAAGCTGAAGGGCGGGAGACTGGATAACTACCGTTGTTGTCGAGGAGACATGTTCAAACGAACCATTCCATTGCTTCAAAGGGCATCGAAGCCCTTTTATATAACCACGCCGATTTTCTATCCGAACGCAGCACCCCATTTAGGCCATCTGTACTCGATGCTTCTATGTGACGTTCGTAATAGATGGGCAAAGCTATCAGGGAATGACACGTTCTTCACCACCGGTACTGATGAGCACGGTCTAAAGATCCAGATGGCTGCTGAAGCAAAGAATGTGCCACCGAAACAGTTTGTTGATTCTTTGGCTCTAGTTTTCAAGGATTTGGCTGCCAAGTGTAGCATAGACTACGATAGATTCATTAGAACAACAGATGACGACCACATCAAAGTTGTTCAACAAATATGGAACACTTTACAAGATAAGGGATGGATATACGAAGGTGAACATGAGGGATGGTATGCAATTAGTGATGAGACATTCTATCCAAAGACACAGATCAAGCAAGCAGAAGACGGTAAGTGGGTCTCGATTGAATCTGGAAGTGAGGTCAAATTGACCAGAGAGAAGAACTACTTCTTCAAGCTAGGTGAATTCAGGGAGAGGTTGATACAATATTTGGAGAGTAATCCGCAATGGATCATACCAGAGCAGAAATATAACGAACTGTTGAATGAGCTCAAGTCCCAACCTTTAACAGATTTATCAGTATCGAGACCATCTTCTCGTCTCAAATGGGGAATTGAAGTACCCGGAGATGAGTCCCAGAGAATCTACGTCTGGATAGATGCACTGGTGAACTACTTGACTTCATGTAAATATCCAGAGCTGAACCAATATTGGTCAAATGCTACGCATCTCATCGGGAAGGATATCATCCGTTTCCATTGTGTATACTGGCCTGCGTTGTTAATGGCTGCCGAGATTCCACTTCCCAAACAGGTTGTTGTCCATGGACATTGGCTCTGTGAAGGAAGCAAGATGAGTAAGTCCAAAGGAAACGTTATTGATCCTTTGCAAATAATCAATGACTATGGAGTTGATACTGTGAGATTCTTCTTGTGTGAAAATAGCGTCCTCAATGGTGATAACAACTTCAGCGAGGAGAGCCTGAGAAGAAGCCGTGATCAATTGGTTGATAAGTATTCCAACCTTGTCATGCGTTGTTGTGGTAAGAAGTTCAACGTTGAGAGATCGTTGAAAGAGTACGATACCTTGAACGAACTCCGGTTTGAAGATCCAATCTTACAACAACAACTGACCAATTTGAAGCACTCTATCGACTCATTATACGAAAAGATGAATACTGATATGGTTCAATTCAATACTGCGGCTGCCATTCAAGAATTCTGGAATGTTATTTCTGATGCAAATCAATTCATTCAAGATGGCGAGCCATGGAAACGTGAACAACTTGAGAAGGATCTCATCATCCTAATGGGTGTGGAGACGGCAAGAGTGGCAAGTATTCTAATTCAGCCAGTGATGCCTGAAATCTCTTTGAAAGTCCTTGATAGATTGAATGTTGAGAAGAGAGATTTGTCTCATGCTAAGTTTGGGGCCGATAAGAGCTATGGTAAAGGCATTAACCGTGCAGGAGACTACCCAATGACTAAATGAACAAGACACGTTGTAAATATACCATACATATCTTGTATATAACACTATGAACCATCGAACTATGTCGATATCGTAACAACGTTGGCATCTAACGTATCTGTGTCCAATATAACCAATTGTCCAGTCTTGTTAAAATCTGGAACGCATATGATTCTTACCTGCCCTCTCTCTAACGAGAGTAGCTTTGTTTCAAACCGTGGTTGATTGCCTATGAAATAGACATGTGGAGTCTCTGTCATAGTAAATGGATCATGTTCAAAAGGGTAACATGCTAATGTGTCTGGTGCTGTCGGTACAATGTTTTGCCAGTGAAGTGAAGCCTCCACAATTGGTAACCTGGAGACTTGTAGAGAGTCAGGTACAACGTACTTATAAACGTCATTGACGTTTTCACCGCTGGTACCCAAAACCCTCAATTCGTTGAACTGGAACCATTGTGGATTTGTCAGAGTGTTGAAGTTATTCGATTTGAGGTAGCTCTGTGATTTGTGGAACAGTGCCTTATGTAGAGGCTGTTGTGGAAGCGATATTTCTGCTGGATCAGATTTGCCTGGCATCAAATCAACTGGGATTGAAGGTAGTAAAGCATGGATAAACGAATCCAGCTGGGTGATGGATTGTTGAGAAAAATTGGACTTGTTCTTAGCTCCATATTTATTCCTCTGCTGAACCTGGTCTTGTTCTTGGACCCTGACAGAGTTACCAGCGATGATGAGACGTGTCAATTGTGAAGAGTCATAACCCAATTCACCAGTAAGGAAATCTTGAAGTAGGGCATGTTTAGCGTCCCAGATTCCAGTGAACTGTAAGCCTGAGCAGATAGCAACTTTACCTTGCGAAGTTCTGGTAGGCTTCTGTGCACTCATTAGAGGATAGACGACATCAACAACGGTGAAGCATCCAGGCTTTGTCTCCATCCCCAAGACTCCAACAACAACACCAGTGCAAAGCACCGTAGATTTGAAGATATCACCATCCAATAAGATCCGACCACTTTCGTCCTCCAAGTAGATTTCGTCAAGATCTTGATCCACATATGAGTCTATGCCAGAGACATCAACGTTGATGTTATTCTTACTAACTTCCTCCAGGATATTGGGCTTATACTTCATCTCCATGTACACAGTGCCGATAATCCAGCTGGGCTCAGAGGGCTTCACGTCTAGCACCTTCTCCCTCTTGACAACTTTGGTACCATTGATGGACTCATCCGCCCATTTCTTGGTAGCATTGTGGGACACCCTTGGCCTCAACACCTGTAACCGGTTAAAATACATGGGAGCAAACTGTTTAGAGTAGGAGCGTTCGTTCAACACGTACAAATCGTGAGATTTGAAGTCATTCGTGTAGTCAATCTCACACCTCGTAACAATATCATGCTCCGATTCCTGTGTGAACTCATCTGGAATGGACATGTTTCCAATTGAAGGCATTGTTTACTGCTATGACTTGAGCCAAAGACTAGTCCACTTTTACTTTAAGCTGAAGGCCTAGCGCTGTTTGATGAGGGAAATTTTCAACGCGTCATGGTTTCCTGTCTTTGGGGGTTCCGCCGCTGTGGTCGCGTTTTCCCCAACACGTTGCGATGCTGTTGATGAGACAACTCTTAAAGCAAAGACTGGGGAGAGAGAGAGGAAGGGAGGGACTAAAGTCTAGCTTTGAGATTGATATTCAAGTAGTCAAGGACTAGTCTATTAAAAAGAGGAGTCTACACTCTATCTTCATGTTATAATCTGTAGTTTAGGACTAAAGAGGATGATCTATGTAAAAGGGTTTAAGGACTGATCGAGGTGTTCAGTCTTTAAACACAGCCATGAGGACAAAGACGGAATAGAACATTGCCAAAGGGTACGCAATGAGTGGTCTGACGTTATCAAGCTTCAACATCGAGACAAAGAATCCGGAAGCCGAGTAAGCTGACCATAGAACGCTGATAGCGCTAATGGCATATCCCAAGGAATTGTTCAATGGCATTGCAATACCCAAGAAAGCCACGGGTATAAGAGGCAACAAGCAATAACCTAGGACGCTTGCGGTTCTGACGAAATCCACGCTTAGATCACTCATCAGTTTGAAGAACCAGTGTAGCGATACAGTACCGACAAGTGCAACACCGTAGATATAACCGAAATGGACTTTCCCTGCTAGGAGGAGACAGATGGCAAAGATCAGACAGAAAAGTACTGGACCGGTCAAATCACCGTCGTTGGAGATTTCGCTCGTCATGTGCGACGATCTCGGATTTAGAGTGAGTAAAGTCTTCTGTTTGATGTGTTGGAAGTTGATTCCTAGTTCTTCGAGCAAAGGTGGTTCGTGTGAATAGCCACTTGTACTGAAAGCTGACAGTATCCCAGTGGAGAGAATCTCACCGTCTACAGTGCCCTGTGGGAATTGGTTCTGGAAATCCATCGTCCCCTGAACAGAGTTGAAATCCTGATAAAATGCCATGACTGTAAGTGATTATTGGTGTTCTTACTCCCGGTATTCTTCTTCTTCTGCTTCCTCGCCTTCTTTGTTTACCAATGAATTGTTGATGGATCTTTTTGTTACCATTTTGAAAATCACGCCAAACCAAAAAAAATACAAGCACAGACCACACGAAAAGGCCTAGACTTGGTGTACGGATGTTACTAGGCTATACCCTAGGACTTGCTTCATTATAATAGTCATCTACTCTAGAATTTTGACTCTAATTGAGATAGACAGTGTTCCCAGTTGTCCAAATCTTTACTCAATGTCATCAATTTCTCATCCATTTCATCGACGGTGCTCACCGCTGTTGCCGTTTTAAAATGTAACTCGTTGAGCGATTCCAATCTATTGATCAAGAGAGGTAGTTGGTGTTGGATATCTCTTGTAGCAATCACCAATTCGTACAATTCGTGGATCTTAACATCCTCTTGGATTTCTATTTCCATCTCAACGTTTCTTCTCAATGCTATACTCTGTTCGAATCTCTTGTTGACCTGATCCACGGTACCCATAATCTGTTGTAACATTGAATCATTGGATATCAATTGTAAATGCCGTTGCAATTGATTAATCTGTTGTTGTAATGATCCTAAGTCATCTGATTTACCTATCAATTCTTCAAGCTGTGAGATTCTGTCTTCTAACCGTACAAATGAACCACTGTCAACGGCTGTGTTCTGATTTGATTCGTTAACCGCCGGTTGAAAAGCATCTAAAGAGCTTAAAACAACCTTTCCCCTTTGCTTCACTTTCGATTGAGCCTCCTCAAACAGTTTGATCAGCTGATCTGTCTCACTCTGCGCCTTTGCCTCGTTAGACTCGTCAATCTCTGAGATCAACTCCTCCAATTCCTGCCTCAACAGATCAATCCGTACAGTTAAAGGTGGTTTACCATAGGTTTTGAATCCCTTATCAGCATGATCAATTCGATCGTCAAAGTCAGTACAGCAGTTGTGAACAGTACCGCTACGCTCAAATTTCTCCCTAACAGCATTCAGGTCAACGTGTAATTCCTCTATGGAATCTCGCCTTGTCAATTCTGATTCGTTTGGAAGCGTATAATCATCATCAACAGAAGAAGTCTCATAAACCTCCTATACAATTCACGGTTAGTAGGCTGAATTGATACGTCCAGAGTGAATACCAACAGTTTGATCCATTATTGTGCTCGGCGTTCTTGCTATATTCGAACAGCTTGTGATGTTTTGGTAACGGCGAGAAGGGAGAGCGGGTTAAAAAAAACACACACAATGTGACACACTTACTTCTCTTCGTATCAACAACAGCCACAGTAGAGCAGAACATCACTCTTACGCTGATAAATTGTTGTGAAATGGCTCTTGAAAAGGCCCGCTCGTTAGCAAAACTGAATATCTTCACCTCGTTGGCGAATGAGATCTCACAGTCTCTGACTCCAATAGCGATAAAGGATAACATTGTAACAAGGGATCTACCAACTACATGTTCTTCTTACGCTCTGAGTAACTATACATCACCGTTTCAGGCCACTGTTATCGATCTACTCGAGGATGAATTCACAGTTGTTGGGAAGACCAACATGGACGAATTCGGGATGGGAGCATCGACAACGTTTAGCCATTATGGGCCAACTCTAAACCCAATGTATCCTAACGAGAAGAGGATCTGCGGTGGTTCATCTGGTGGTTCTGCTGCTGCTGTTGCTGCAGGTATTGTTCCTGTGGCACTGGGAACGGATACAGGTGGATCTGTTAGACAACCGGCTAGCTATACTGGTATTCTGGGGTTTAAGCCAACTTATGGAAGAATTTCGAGATGGGGTGTTGTTGCCTATGCACAGTCTTTGGATACAGTGGGAATTCTTGGTAAGGATGTTGATATCATTGAAAGGGTGTTCACCAAATTGGACAAGTATGATCCTAAGGATCCAACTTGTCTGGGTGTAGAGCTGAGATCTCGTTTTGGTTTTAAGCATCATAACAACAAGAAGCTTAGAATTGGAGTGCCAGAGGAGTACGTGTTGGGATTCCACCCTAAAGTTTCAAAGGCATGGCAACAGTGCCTTGAAGCCCTATCAGAGGACCATGATATTGTACCAGTGAGCGTGCCACTTATTAAAAAGACCTTGGCTATGTATTTCACATTGGCGCCTGCGGAGGCTTCTTCCAACTTGGCTCGTTATGACGGTATTCGTTACGGGACGAGATCGGATAGCGATAAGGATTACTACGCAAAGACCAGGTCTGAAGGATTTGGTGAGGAAGTGAAAAGAAGGATCATCTTGGGAAACTACAACTTGAGCTCAGATTCTTATAAGAACCATTTTCTCAAGGCTAAATTACTACGCCGTGCTTTGAAACAGCAGTTTGATGAGGTGTTTAACCAGCCAAACCATGTTACAGGTTCAGACCCTAACGAAAATGGAGTTGATTTCTTATTGACTCCAACCACTGTAGGTCAGGCACCAAGTATTGAAGATTATGATGCACAGTCATCAACTCATGGTTATACACAAGATGTGCTTACAATTCCAGCTTCATTAGCTGGTATCCCTGCAATATCGTTCCCTTGGGAGGTTGAAGGCGACAAAATTGGTCTACAGCTTATTGGTCAATGTGGTGATGATTACAACTTATTGAAGATAACAAAAAAAACCATGTCGTTGAACAAATAATTCAACCGTTCATTTTATTTTTGCTTGTTTGCAATCTGTCGAGACGATTATAGACATTCCTTGTATATAAATATCATTTGTTAATTTCTTCGCCAATAGCGTTTATCGCTTGTTCGATTGCGTCCAACATAGATGAGCGATCCCATTCACTACGACCTTCCCATACAATATCCATCAGCTGAGCATTTATCTGTTCCAACAATTCAACAGTGCAGCCTTCAGTGATGGTGACCAATTTGGATTCTAACTGTTTCAAGCGTGAAATGTCAATTGTAAATGGAACATTAGGTTCGCTGATAGGCAATGAAACTGCTAGGGGAGGTTCCTCTGGAGGTTCCTCTGGAGTTTCAACAAGTTGACTGATTTTAACAAGATGTGGTTGTTTCTCTGTAGAATTTGGTTCAGTAGAACTAATAGGTTCAAGAGCACGTTCGGATGCCACGGGTTCATCAGCCTTTTCAACTGTATCAAAATGGGCATTGTCCGTCAGAGATACTCTAACAGACGATTCATTATCATCGCAATTGATTTCTGGAATCTCCTCGCCCAGGCTGTTCCTACTTTGATCAACAGCTTTATCATGTTCCTCCTCTGGTTTAGAAACATCAGCGAATTCAACTGTTTTGTTAAGTCCCGTTTCTTCAACGTCTTCAGCAATCGGTGTTAAGGCTCTCTCTGCCATGACCTTTTCCTCGTGCTCTTTAATACGTTTGAGCTCACGTTTCCTCAGAGCCTTACATTGCTCGACAAATTCTGGGAGTGAGATTTCCTCCACACCAACTTGTGCATTAGCATACATTTCACTCGCCTTAATCAGTCTCTCTCTATCGTTCAAAGTAACAGAATCCAGATAAATCATCTCAATGTCTTTCAAAAATTGTTTTGGTTCTGAATAGAAACCGTTCCATAACCTCTCTTCAATGATATCCAAGTCCATGTTAAAGAATTTACGACCCGTAGAAACTTCAACAATCATATCGCCTTCTTTCGTGTACAAAGGTGGGACTGAGGTAACCATCGTTGGTGCATCTTCAAATAAGTGAATCAAGTGGAAATCATCAATCGGTGGTTTCTTGAACTTTCTATAACGATTCTTGAAAAGATCCATTAAGCCGGAAAGTTTGATCTTCAAAGTGTTTTTTAACTTCATATCGTGTTTCTCATATGCCTTTAAATTTTCCTCTTCAGCTTCAGCATCTTGAGTTAACTCAATCTTCTCAAGCACTTCTAATGGTTTCTTCTGACGTGAATCCAAAAACTCGCTAGGTGGCATCGAAATTGCACTGAGAAATGTCACAAAGAAGTTCAATCTCTGGGTCTCATCTGGTGAAGACAGCTTAACGAAATTTGCATCACTCATACCAAATAGAACTTTGAGACCGTTATCGAGTTCTTCATAAGGCGTATCTGAGACACCCAATAACAAGATTCTCTCGTTAGATGATACTGACCTTAAAAGCCCCGATAAAGTAGACTTTGCAGACTCAGGAACTGTATGGTACCATATATCAATATTCGGTATGAATATAATAGATGGCTTATGACGCTTCGCTTCCACAAAGCTTTGGATAATGGCATTTTCTGTTGTGCGAGTGGAATCATTAAACAGAGATCCCAAGTCTAAAGATTGCACGTTGAAACCTTCCAGATGGTTCAACACTGCTGCACCCAAATACTGTTGACCATTTCCAGCTTCACCGGTGATTAATAATCTCGGTCTATGAACACGACTAGCTTCAAGCCTTTTTACCAACTCCATTTTGGCAAACCCACCATCCTCGTCATTCTCTGTGGGGTCAACGAGCTGTGCCTCTTCCAGAGCCGTGAGCTTTTTCACGCGTGGAACCAGTTTATCCAACTTTTCCGTGATTCTCTCAAGTGACTCTTCCAATAGCGATGTCAAATGCTCAGGAAGAGGAGCGCTTCCAGATGCGGTGGAACGAGCTGACGACGGGATAATTTTATCCAAGGCCTTCATGAAATCTTTTGCTGCCACGTGGATGGATGAAGGATCAATCTTGAGCTTATCATTACTCTGATAGATCTGAGGATAGCGTCTCTGAATACTATTCAACGCTGCTTCGGTACAAAGGGCCCTTAGATCTGCACCACCGTAACCCTTCGTAAGTTGTGCAACTTTTTCAACAAACTTTGCGGGTAATGGAGGATCCCATTTCTTTGTATGGATTTGCAAAATCTCTTCACGAGCTTTGATATCGGGTAGAGGGAAGTAAAATTCACGATCAAATCTACCAGGACGACGCAATGCTGGATCAACGGCATCAGGTCTATTTGTAGCACCGATAACAATGACTTGACCTCTATTATCCATACCATCCATTAAGGCAAGCATAGTTGACACAATACTTGCATGGATTTGTTCTTGTTTTGATGATCTCACAGGAGCCAAACCATCAATCTCGTCGAAAAAGATAATAGATGGCTGTTGTTTCTTTGCCTCTTCGAATAGCAGCCTCAACTGTCTTTCAGCCTCACCCACCCATTTGGATAGACAATCAGCACCTTTGCGCATAAAGAACGTTATCTTTTTGCCCTGGGTAGAGCAGGAAGCTGCAAGTGCACGCGCCATCAACGTTTTACCTGTACCAGGAGGACCATGGAAAAGGACACCTCTTGGAGGTGTGATTCCAAATCTCTGATACACTTCAGGGTATAGTAATGGTAGTGCAACCATCTCTTTCAATTGATTGATGTAGTTATCCAATCCACCAATACTTGAAAAATCCACATTCATATCAACACCCAGTGGATCTGTATCTGCAATGTCTTTTTTCTTTGTCTTTCCAACAGGGGTAGCACTAACTATTGAATGTCTAGGGGCTCCATTGACAGGAACAATTTCATCATCTGACGAATCAGAATCTGCACCACCAGCGAGTAGATTACCTGGAGTGTTACTCAATCCACCATAGTTCTTACCAAATATCGATGTAACATCACCACCACCGAAGGGACCTCCTGTAGGGAACAACCTCCGGATTGACATAGCACCATTATTGCCTCTGCGGCGAGATGGGGATGGCTGTTGTACAATCTCTGGTAATCCATCCAAGTTTTCAGTCAGTGGGGGAGGTATTTGATAGTTCACTTCTTTGGTACGTTGGCGTAAAGATCTCGGTTGTGGTGTTAACTCAACATCAGAATCTTTCAGATCAGCAAGTTCTTGCTCCAAGGTATTATCTCCATTTTCGTGTCCTTCATCTCCATCGAAGGCTTCATCTTGTACGTCATAGTCGTTAGACCTGGTCAAACGAGGTCTTCCTCTCTTATTCCGTTTGGCTCTTCTTCCTCCTCCTGAGCCTCTTGGCCTTCCACGCGGTCTTTTCGCCTTTCTATGTGATCTTCCCGGAACGTAATCATTCTCTTCATCGTCATCTACTTCATCATCATCATCTCTAGAAATGAACTGTCTCTCTTGTCTACGACGTTCCTCTTTAGCAAAATCGGAAGCGTACTCGTCAAATTCATCGTCAAGTTGCTCCTCGCTGTCCTCTTCCTCATCTTCGTTGAAGCTTTCATCGTCATCATCATATTTCTTCTTATGACTTCTACCTGATCGCTGTGTGACAACCTCTTCTGTTGAAACTGGCTCATGCGCCGGAACTGATGTATCGTCCTCATCCAGTGGTGCCTCTTCCAACCCCTCCGCTGGAGGTGCTAATTCTCCTTGACGTTCCTCTTCATCGAGCTCATCATCAAGATCATCATAATTGTTCTCCACTGCCGCGTAGTTCACTTTTTGTCTCTTACGCTTCGACCTCACAACAACATCATCTTCATCGCTGAATGCTGAAGACCGACGACCCATATTTGAACCCTTGTCGTTTCCCTTTGTCCTCACCTTGTCAAGTTCGAGCTATACGACTGGCTCGGAAAAACTTTCCCAAATAGTAGCAGTCTCTTGATACCGGATTCGTCCTGTTTAACACCGATGTTTGATGAATTCGGTGCTGTTAATCGGAGCCCAAATCTGCTTTTGTTTTGTTTTGTGCTGTGTTTTTGCTTCTCCAAGCTCCTACGGGTTTTAAAAATCGCTTGAGCGTGTCAAGTTTACAAAGTTGGTTTTTCCGTCTGGTACGTTTTCGCGAAGATTTGTGAATTTTGACATTTCGCGAATTGGCGTAAACTTTGGCTGTAAACTTTGGCTGTAAACTTTACTAACTTTGGCTATAAGCTTCAGGCGTGAATTTTTTGTCTCTTGAGTATGTGGCCTTTACCGCGTTATTGCAGTATCTTTACCTCTTTTAGCATAATAACACGCTAATTTGCGCCAATTTACGTAAAACCCCAAAGGAAGGAAAAGATACTCAAAAGAAGATCCTTAGTCACTACAACAACGGGTTTAACATGAATAATCGTGTATTACTTAATCTCTTCAACTCATTAAAGTATTAACTGCCCATTCAACGCTTAATGTACGTAGATCAGTATAGGTTTGACCCACACCAACGAACAAGATTGGGATACCTGTTGCTGCAACCATGTTGACCATCGTTCCAATTAGATCGCCAACGGTGTCACATTTTGAAATGATGAAGAAGTCCAAGTTACGACCTGCACCGAATGCAGAGTTGAAGTTCTTCGCCTGTTGAACAGAATCCGTACCAACAAGAGCCTCACCAACCATGATGATCTTATTAGGATTTGCAGCTTTAGCAAATGATGCCAATGGTGCCATTAGTTGTGCGTCGTTATGTCTTCGTCCCGCAGTGTCCATCAACACAATGTCAAATTGGTGTTTCTTAGCATAGTCAATGGCATTCTTGGCGATCTTTGCCACGAGGTCAGAGCCTCCATATCCACCTTCAAATAATTCAACACGATCTTTCTTATCACTTGCGGTCTTCAAGTTGTTGACGTGAACCCTTAGTTGCTCCACTGCACCTGATCTAAAGGTGTCACAAGCTGTGATTAACACTTTGAAGTCATTTTGTAAGAGCCAAAACGCCAACTTGGATAAATTTGTAGATTTACCAACACCGTTAACACCAACAACTGAGATCACATATGGCTTTGGATTCTTCTTGATATCTTCTAGTAAGTTTATAGAGGTTCCAGGTGTTAGGATCTTTGTAAGTTCTTTAGTCAAGGCAGCCTTTGCAGTTGCAGTAACAGTTGTCCAGTTCTTCGTCTTGGAACCAACAAGTGCTTTTTCAACGTTTGAGGTTAATTGTTGAGCAATCTCTGGAGCAACGTTCTTCTTTACAAGATGTTTTTGTAATTCCTCAGTTGTAGATTTGATATCCTCTGAAGTTATGGTCTTACCACCTGTAATTTTTTTCAAGAATGCAAATGGTTCTTTAACTTGGGCACTTTCCTTCGATTTTGCCAGTAATTCGTCAATCTCCTCGTTTAAATCCTTAACAACAAATCTTCCAGTTGCATCCCTATCACCAAATGCTTCAGAGTTGATTTCAGTGACCGTGGTACGTGAGTTCGATTCAACATCATGCTGAGAATAGTCCAGATCCTCCGCATCTCCAGACTCATCAACTTGACCATCGGCACCCCACTTACGCAATTTCTTCTTCGTCTCTTTCTTCTTCTTTTGTAACGATCTAGATGAGTCTAGCATAGATTGTGGAGGTTGAGACGATACACCGGAATCCTGGGTGCTCTCCTGTTGTAGCTCATCCAACTTCACTGTATAGTACTGTTCAAATTTCTCTAGTTGTTTGTCCAATCCATCCAACAGCGCCACTTGTCTCTCCAAGTTCTGCAAGATGTCATCGCCCAACAGTTGTTTGAACAAAGTGAGAGAAATTTTTACAAGCGATCCAGCGTATGGCGCTGGAACGTTCTTGTTATAGAAACAAACAGCTATCAGGTCTGGGTTATGCGTCTGATCGAATCTTGCCACGTACTTATCAATAACATTACAACTCTGTACACCGTCAACAGTTGATACCGGTGCTGTGCTACTGACGAACACCTCATCGATAAAGGTATTAACCACAGACTCAGCAATCCTATGAGGAGAATGCTTGAACAAGACTTCACCTTTCAAGTTGAAGATGAGGAATTCGTCAATCATTGTCCCTTTTACTTCACTTTTCCTTCTTACAGTGAACTGACGATTGAAACCCAAAGCGCTGAACCACAAAGCGTTGTCCTCCAACACTCAAAGGTCCTCCACCTTTCCACAGCCAGCCCAAAAAAAAACTACCAAATTCCGACGAAATAGTCGGAAATCGGAAAAACCCCGGACAAAAAAAGCTGAATTGACTGTGAATATGCTGCGCCTACCACATGGCGGTGCCAAGACTACAGAACGAGACTAGTCTTTTCTTTGGCGTGTGATGTATATAAAACACTACTTTAAACGATTAGAATAACTTCTGTCTTTATTCTGTTTCGTCCGTTGATATCAATTGGTTTACGTTGAAAGCGTGTGATTCTGTATAGATCTTCTATACATTGTATCACCGAGGTTTTAAATCTATTTCTCGGACCATTGCTGATTGTTGAGATTATTCAACGTCGTTTTCTGCCATTCTCCGCCTGAAAGTCCCATACTCCTCTCTCCCGCAGTTGGTGTTGAAGATCTGCATACATTTGGTCTAGAATAGTACGTCTAGGCTCACCAGCGTTGGTATAATACACAGTGTTGAATAGTATATACGATGAGGCTCACGAGACACACGTTGAGGCCACGGAAGCAATTGGAGATCCGTGTCAATATTGTTGCTGCAAAGGACTTGGTTGATATGTCCAATGCTTCCGGCTGTATAATGGTTGCCCGATGTGCCTTCAACAGACAGAGAAGACGGACAAGGAAAGTCAAGAGAACAGTGAGCCCTGTTTGGAGTTCGACTGTGAAGCTCTCGTTGTCTCCAAATGATAACAGCGATATCATACACATTGCTGTTTTCGATAGACATAGAAAGTACTCTCTATATCTAGGCGAGATACGGTTTTCCGTGATTGAGCTCTTTAAGGATTCACCAAAGGTGGAGGCCAATTGGTACAGGCTGCACTCGTCCAAATCAGAGAATAAGTTTGTTACAGGGTCTATAAAAGTTGGCTTTGAACTAGTCTCCAAGGGAGACGTTAAAGAGGCTTTCCACTCGTGGGGGTTGTTGGCTCAACATCATAAGATTAAATTGGATGAGCAATGGTACTACCCTGATACTGAGACCGATGTGGATTCCTTAGGATCAGATGAGGAAGATGAGGAACTGCTCAAAGCTGATGGTCATCGTTTAATGAAGAAGTTTTCTTCAATGACCAATCTGACTGTACCAACTTATCTTCACTCAGTGGACAACACTGACGGTTCTGAAATGTCAGAACTCTCCGACCATATATCGCACAGCGAAAGGAGAAAAGTGGTTCATCCAAATACCGTAATCGGTGTTATCACGCTGGATATTCAGGAAGCCGATGGGCTTCCTCCTTTTAAAGGATTTATGAATAAAAGCTTTGATATGGATCCCTTCGTCGTTATATCGTTTGGTAAAAAAACATTTAGGACATCATGGAGAAAGCATACGCTAAATCCTGTATTCAACCAGAAATTGGTGTTTGAAGTGATTTCAAATGAAACAAATTTCGATATTGTCTTCACCGTGATGGATAAAGATCACATATCATTCCACGATAAAGTCGCCATGGGATCAATGCCCATTGGCGATGTCATGGATGGTAAGAAGAAAGAATTCAATTTGGAACTTGCAATGTATAGAAAAATGGATGGTTTTAAACCTCATTTGAAATTTACCCTTGAGTTCAAGCCATACTCGCAGTTGAAACGTGAAATGTGGAATGTTGTGCTAGATAAATATGGTCCAACTCTGGATCTCATCAGCTTGGAACAGTTCCTTGTTGTTTCTGGGATTGACGAGGACTCTTCCCAGTTCTTTCACCTAAACAACAAGGACATCGACAATGTACTCTCAGTATCAGAAATAGTCAAAGTTCTGAAGGAGCAGCACATGTGTCTAAAACGTTGTCCTATCTGTCTGAAATCCAGTGCGTTTGACTTTGCTACTCATATTGCAATTTGTTCTCAGAGTGATAAGTTGAAATCCTTCGCTACGACAGGTCTAGCAACCAAGAGATGGTATTCCAAAATGCTCATTAAAGTGGCTTATGGAAGATATGCTCTTGGTAAAAACAATGCCAATATCCTGGTTCAAGATCGTGAAACTGGATTCATCTTGGAGGAGAAAATGGCCTTGTACATCCGACTTGGTATAAGACTGTTCTACAAGGGTACAGGCGCTGATACAAAGCGAATCAAAAACGTTCTAAGAAACAAATCTTTCAAGCAAGGTGCAAAGTTTGATGCTCCAACGTCCGTGAAGTACATTGAACCATTTAAGAAGTTTTACAATCTTGATATGTCTGAATGTTCGCAGACAGACTATAGGACATTCAATGAATTCTTTTACAGAAAGTTGAAATCCGATGCACGTCCTTTGGAGTCCACCGACACCAGAGTAGTAGTTTCACCAGCAGATTGTCGTGCGACAACGTTTCAAGACTTGGAAGCTGCACAGAAACTGTGGATAAAGGGGAAATCTTTTTCCATTATGAAGCTATTGGGTAATGCATATACCGATAAATTTGAGCAATGCTCGATTGGGATATTCAGATTAGCACCGCAGGATTACCACAGGTTCCATTGTCCTGTGGATGGTGTTATTATGGAACCGACTTACATCGATGGTGAATACTACACGGTGAATCCTATGGCTGTTAGATCTCATCTGGATGTCTATGGTGAGAACGTGCGCGTCGTTTTACCTGTAGAAACTGACAACTTTGGGCTCGTGATGTTTATAGCAGTAGGTGCTATGATGGTTGGATCCACAGTGCTCACAGTTAACCCAGGGGACTATGTGAAGAGAGGCGAAGAATTGGGCTACTTCAAATTTGGTGGCTCAACGTGTCTGGTACTATTTCAGAAGGGTACGATCAACTTTGACTCTGATTTAGCTCAGAATTCTGCTGAAGCAATTGAAACACTGGTCAGAGTCGGTATGTCCATTGGCCATACGCCAAATACCGATGAAGTTAAACGACAAAAGAAGAAATTCCAAGATGAACCTGAAGAGGAGCAGCTCAAGATCATAAGAACTATAACAGGTGGTGGCGCCGCTGAACATTCATGGGAGTTCTACAACTTGGAGATAGAATCAGATGCCGAGGTTGACTACATTGAAGATGAAGACGGAGATTATGAACTATGATATCATAAAACATATTGCTTGCTAAGAAGAGATTTGTATCCATTGTAAAAAATTAATACAGCTATCAAGCACTATTGTTATGGTAAACTACCAAGGATTTTCTTTTCCTTCCCAGTCCAGAAATTTACCAGAGTCGGAAGGCTGGAGACCAGAGATGACCTTGCGGATACCTGTAACAGATTCTTCTGGTGTTATTGTTGGGAATTTTGCAGCATCTTCTGCAGGAAACGATTTCAAAAATCCATCTGTTCTAACAACTCCTGGATGGATAGCTAATACAGTGGCATTATCCTTTTTCAACTCATGACTCAATTCTACTGCAGTGTAGTTCAAAGCAGCCTTTGATTGCCCATACGCTGCGGTGGAATAATCGATATATCCACCAATTGATCCTAAAATACTGGTGATAAATACAATCTTCCTGGTGGTTCTCTTCAATAGATGAGGGTATGCCTGTTTCAACACCTCAATTGGACCAACAACGTTCACGTTGTAATGTTTCAGCCATGTTTCTCTCTTTGTCTTCAAAGCAGGTGCATAATCCTCGTAAATGCCGGCATTCAAGACAATGGTATCAATACCTTCTGGTGCAACTTTTTCCAATTGAGAACCTAACTTTTCGATAGAGTCCTCGTCACTGGTGTCAAGTGTAACCACTTTGATATTTGAACGCTCATTGATTAAATGTACAAACTTTTCAGAGCTCCGTTCATCTCTGACGGAAGCTATGACGGTTGTAGACGTATTCTCCGAGTACTGCTTGGTAAGCTCAAAACCAATACCACGCGAAGCACCGACAATAAAGATGATTTTTGACATTTTCCATACAATTTCTTGTTCGTATCTTGTTGGTTACTAGAGGTTTTTTTGTGGTATTCATTACCTTTTATACGGCAATTTGTATTACAAATCATGTAACGTGTGCTTTCCCTTTGACTGCATCTTCGGCTGGTCGGCCTCTGAATTTTGATACAAAGTCCCTACCATTACACAGTAGTGATTACAAGCTGGAACAGGGACTGTTCAAAGACGAAACAATATCCAACATAGTTAGCACCTCGTGTCCCCATAGGTTACTATCTATTGCTAATTGACCATTGTCCATGTGATTATGGGGAAGTGCATGAACAGTGCTCTAAGCGAGCACCCGGCAATAGAACTGCGGTACTGTTCGTCGTCGATTCTTCCAGCCATTCACCCAAGTCTCATTATCAACTATCAACTAACTGGTCAGATGAAAACAACACAAATAGTGTTTGATCGTGTATACCTTCATTATATCGAGAACAGTTAAGTATTGATAGTACAAACGGTGGAGTGTGTGGTGTTAAAGCCTAAACACCGGTGTGCTACGCTAAGTCCGCGAGGATCTCAGTGCCGATATAATTCCGTCTAAACTGGGTGAAAAGACGACTCGACCTCTACGTAAGTGACCAATACAGTATTAGTACACCGTCCAAAAGAGCCCATCTTGTTCATATATAGTATATTATCGTCGGGCTTTGGGAACTGAACTGCTTGTAGTGGTGATGAGGGTTTCATCACAGTCTCACACTGTCTCCATGCATCTAAAACTGTGGATTTTTTACTTAGAAATGTGTCACAGCACGGAACTACATTGAATGGTACAGCCCATTCTAGTACTCGCTTCAAAGTTTCTACCGATGGAATTATTAAAGCAATCAGCTTGAGCGATTTTGATGTTATCGGTTCTCGCCACGATCGTCCTTCATTAGCTCTCCGTTGTAGTAACAAAACTAGTTGAAGACTTAGTGGTACGATTTTGGAGCGCCAGGAATTCAGTTCCTAAATAGGAAACTTGATCCACCGAAACAGTCTTTGGTACCAGAATGTGTCAATACTTACAAGCTGAGTTATCAAAAGATATTAGCAGCTCACATGGTCAGTCTCAGCTACTGGTGATGTTTTGTTTTAGCCGATGGATCGTACGATTCCATTGAGGTTTCATACAGTCCTGAAAGTGATCAGTGTTGAGATTATTTAAGGGTAACGATGTTCCTCATCGAATCCTGACCATGCTCTCAGAACTACACAACAGATCAAACAGAGCAGCAGCACATAAGCAGCATCACAATGGCAGAACTCATCAATCAAGTATCCAGCTTATCAAGCAAAGTCCAGGCAGAAACCAAGTTCTTGGGAGAACCAGAACAGACAAGTGAAGGTCGTCGTTCCGCCAGTAGATGGAGCTATGCCACTCCAAAGTTCAGTAAAACAAAGGAAGAAATGCTGAAAGACTTGCCAACTGCATACCCAGCTGTTGTTAACTGCGCAAACTTCTCGAAGCTTGCTTACAAGCCATTGAGTCAAGGTAAATCCTACGATTTGATTGATGGTGACTCCAACGCAAAGCTGTTTAAGGATGTGTTTGGGTCAAAAGTTGACGGTGAATTGACCGTCTTGGAGTCTTTCACTGATAAATCTGTCAGTGGATATCTGGGTAAAGTTGACTCTTCGAAGTCTATTGTTGTCGCCTTTAAAGCTGGTCTTGAGTTGTTGACATCGTCCACTTCCGATTATAAGCCATTGACAAAGTCAAACACACACTTGGCTGGTTTGAAAGTCATGTCCACTTTACAAGACTCATTGAGTGCCTTGGAGTCCAAATTTGCCATTGTTGAGGCCCTTAAGAGCACAATGGACAAGTACCCAGGGTACAAACTTTACATTGTGGGACATTCAGTTGGTGGATCAATCGCAGCACTCTTTGGTTTTGAAGCACAAAACTTGGGTTATAAGCCAACTATTGTGACCTTTGGTGCTCCAAAGGTTGGAACAGACACCACACCACCAAACTACCTGAAGAAGATCGTCAAGCTGTTTGAAATTCTCAGTGATGTCATTGACAAGGCTGACATGTTTGAACACATTACCAGCCCAAAATTTGCAGTCTTCATCAACGTTGAAACCGTAGGCGATGTTGTTCCAACTCTCCCATTGTCGTTCCAAAAATTGGGTGGTGTTCCATTCTTCCTGAAGGACGTTAACCCAGACTACCCACAGTTCTTGTACACACAGGATGTCGACTACAGATTGAACTCTAGAAGTGCCATTAGACAAGGTTCAAGATACAACAAGGGTCTTGTCGATTCAGGTGCTTCATTGGAGAGTAGACTCAAAGAGTTGTTCAAGTCTGTTGAAGATTACTCCTTAGAAGAGGTTGCAAAGTCCTCAAAGAAAGCTGACTACTTGGTGAACTTTGAAGCCACTTTGAAGAGCAAGTTGTAAGTTTTATACGCTTGTCAGTACATACACCCATATTATAAACAAATCAATTACAATTTGTGTCATCATGTAGCACGTCCGTTAACTCCTCATTGCGGAATTAGCGCAGCGGAAAGGAGGAATATGTGATATTCGACCTTCGGATTAGCATTCGGAATTATCGTTTGATTACAGCTTTGAATGTAAAAAGAAAACGTTATGTGAATCCTCGAGATTCGGGACTGTTGTCTACAATGGTTTAAAAGGGATCCCTTGAGCCATTGTATTTTCTCCTTCTCTCAGTTTAGAAAGAGAGAGAACTTAACTTTTATATTTTGGATCATATTGTTACTAAGATTATTCTTATTGTCATTGTCATATATCTTTAGATCTATTTAGCCACTCTGGTGAAAAGAACACTATTACATTGATTATAGTGAAGGATATATTGTGACGTCGATATAACTGGAATATATTATAAGCCGAACCACGAAGAGCACAAAGATTACGGTTGGCTGTTGAAAAGAATTAATTGCAAACAATTGATTGAAAAGAATAAGTTGAGACAACTTTAAGCATTGACGGTTCAGATAACTCGCACTCTCAAAAGTAACTATGGGATTTGATCTTTCAGAGGTTTCTACTGAGGCCCTTGGTCTGATGAATTTTACGTGGAGGCCAACTCCTGTTGATAAATCCATTGCGTTTGATGCGATGTTGGAAGCCATAAAGATTAACCTGCCTTCAAAGACTTTCTTCAACGGAGGCGAATTTTATGGTGCCGATAACATAAATTTGGAGTACATTAGAGATTTCTTTGTCAAGTACCCGGAACAGAGACCAAATGTCGTAATTTCAATCAAGGGTGCCTTTGATCTAGCCACTATGACCCCGGACCCAACTGTTGAAGGGATTAACAAATCGCTGGATAACGTACTGAAGTACATCCCAGACTTGGATATCTTTGAGCCTGCTCGATTATCTCCAGATGTTGCTTTCAGTGAGACTGCAAAGGCCCTTGACGATGCCATTGATTCTGGTAGGATCAAGGGTTACACTTTGAGTGAGGTTAACGGCGCTACTTTGAAAGAGTTCAGTTCAATCGCAAAGCACAAGCCTGTCGGAGTTGAGGTTGAATTCTCCATCTTTACAAGGGAAGTTTCCGAGAATGGAGTCGCACAGAACGCTTCTGAGCTCGATATCCCCATCATTGCCTATTCTCCACTCTCTAGAGGTTTATTAACTGGTGAAATCAGAGCCAAATCCGACATACCAGAAGGTGATGTGCGTAATCACTTCGAGAGATTTACCGATGATAACATCAATAAAAACTTGGCCGTTGTTGATGAGCTCACGTCATTGTCCAAGAGAAAAGGTGTCACGCCAGCTCAGTTGGCATTGTCGTGGTTGAAATACCACAGTGGTAAGACCATCGACGGCATAAGTTACCCAAAGATTATTCCGATTCCTTCCTCATCCAGTGTGCAGAGAGTTGATGAGAACTTCCGCAGAGTCTTACTCACAGATGACGAGTTTAGTGCAATTGCCAACGTTATCGACGGTAAACATATCCATGGTCACAGATACAACAAAGAAGCAGCAAAGTACCTGTCATTGTGATCTGTCCTCTATTGTATGTTAACAACTTGTGAGTCTTACCCTAAATTTAGATGTTATGTACGTCAATTGTCTTACACCTCCAGGCAAATCGCTGTCTACGAAGCCGTGAGATGGTTCCACCTAAGCCACAATTCATAAAACCTGCAGTTTAAATTTCAAATTGTAGGCGCAGCTGACGGACTTTTCCCCGAAACTTTAAACGGAGAAATCAAAATGCTTAAAACGCCGTGATGGAAAGAAAAGAAATTTCCGAACGGCGCGCATGGAAAAACTCATCGCGACACAGAAAAAAATAATACATCGCGCATATCTACTAACTTCATATTTGGTAAAGTTTATAGAACTGTACATCTTTTCTATTGGAGAACGAACGGCAACTTGTGTTCTTTCTGGATTGGGGCTAATGATATGAAAATTCGTAACACCGCTTGTATATAGGCAGAAAAACTGTGGCGTTTTTTAGACAGTGTGTATTTTTTGCCAATCTGTGCATGCACTACTATCTACAAATCACCCGCTCTTTATATAAAAAGCTAGAGATGATCTGTAGAATGTTATAGACCATAGTGTTCATAATATAGTTCAAGAACTATGTCACTTTTTGATATAGACAACGATATCGAAAAACAGATTGTTGTCAGTGGACTTGTAAAGAGGGAGACAGAGACATCAAGCACCACAACAGAACATGACCACTCACATAACAAGGGGACAACAGTTGAAGAAACGGTTAATTCTTTGAACCGTTCTCTATCAGCAAGACAAATCTCCATGATCTCCATCGCAGGTATCATAGGTACCGGTTTATACTTGGGAACCGGTCGTGCTTTAGCTAAAGGTGGGCCTGCTTCGTTATTCATCAACTACACAATCATTGGCGGGCTGGTATACCTCGTTATGCTTGCCCTCGGTGAAATGTCTGCACATATGCCAATCGCTGGCTCCTTCTGTTCATTTGCTCGTAAATTTGGAAGTGAAAGCTTGGGGTTCGCCATCTTGATCAACTATTGGTTTAATGATGCAGTCTCAGTGGCCAGTGATCTTACAGCGTTGCAACTTGTCATGGAATATTGGACAGATTTCCGCTATTGGATCATATCCTTAATCTTTTGGTTTTTCTTGTTATCGCTAAATCTATTCCACGTGAAATTTTACGGTGAGACTGAGTACTGGTTAGCACTGTTGAAAGTGATAGCCATCCTGGCATTTTTTATTGTCAGTATTGTCGTTAACGTTGGTCATAACAGTGAACACAAGTACATTGGGTTCAAATATTGGACCATTGGCGATGCTCCATTTGTCGATGGATTCAAAGGGTTTGCTTCTTTGTTCGTCACTTCTGCATTCTCATACGGTGGTACTGAGAGTATCACAATTACTGCTGGTTCAGCAAAGAACCCTGTGATGTCCACGAAGATTGTCACGACGACTGTTTTCTACAGAATCATCATATTTTACATCTTGACAGTCTTCTTCATTGCAATGAATGTTCCATACAACTACCCTGGGTTAGCTACTAAATCTGTCATGACTTCTCCTTTTACCATTGTGTTTCAGGAGGCAGGATCAAAGATTGCCGGATCGTTTATGAACGCCGTTATTATGACATCGATTATCAGTGCCGGTAACCATGCTCTATACGCCGGCTCCATGTTAGCCTACACTCTGGGAACAGATGGTTATCTACCAAGGATTTTGACTTGGAAGAATAGATACCAGACACCATATGTTGCAGTTCTGGTCACATGGTTTGTTGGTGGTTTGTGCTTTGGCTCCTCCTTCGTGGGTGCTGGTGAACTATGGACATGGTTGCAGAACATTGTCGGTGTTTCAAACCAACTGGCATGGTTATGCATTGGGATCACCTCCATTAGGTTCAGACAGGGGTTGAAGGCACAAGGACGTGAAGATGAACTCCAATTCAAGAATTGGACCTATCCTTTCGGACCCTATTTTGTCGTTATCTTCACAACGTTTATCATATTTGTTCAAGGGTGGGGGGCCTTTGCACCATGGAATGTTAAGGATTTCTTCCAAGTTTACCTGGAATTGATCGTGTTCCCTATAACGTTCATTCTATGGTGGGTATTACACCCTCGTGACCGATTCATCAGAGTCAAAGATATGGATTTTGACACCGATCACTACATAGAAAGCGAAGAGGAACGTAACCATCGGTTAAAATATGAAAATTTCAAGGGACTTGCAAAGCTAGGTGCGGTTCTGAAGAACTTTTTCGTTTAGATAAATATGTTATGAAGTTGATGACCTGAGTTGTGTGAATGTAGTGAAATGTATCATTCTGCCTAAGTTGGTTGTGAAGTTAGGCGGAGCTCTGCCTAGCGATCCCAGCCTCCCATTGCCTTTTCCCACCTTGGGGAAGAGCCTGGGGAAGAGCTTGTGTTTACCGCGCCAGAGAGAGAAATCTCAAAAACAGAACTTTTCTGTTCAAACAAGGTAAACAGCATACAAAGGCATCAACATAACGCAGGGATTAACCACGTAATGTTGGGCTCAAAACTCCAATCTGGTGCTTTTGTACGGCCCCTGGTGACTGGACAAACTCATTTGGAACAAACTTCAACGAACAAGCATAACACTGAGGTTCAAAACCAGCAGTTTGTCAATCAACAAGTGCATCCACAACCACAACAGGGACCAACTCATCTACGGCACAAGAGGACCATCGACGAAGTTGAAAAGGACCAGGGCACAGAGTTGGAGGTAATTAAGATCAAAGTCTCCTTGTATGATATAGTCTCTAAGCAAAGAATACGAAACTGTGTCAAAAGCACGAGGTGTTCTCATTTTGAACCATTTGATTTTGAGACTTTTTGCTGTGTAAACAAAGTCACAACATCTTTCTTCTCCAAACCCAATATTACTGAGACAGATAACAGATGGCAACTCAGGAATCTTCCCAACGAGAATGGGAAAGTCAGGTTCCAACTATCTTTGAAACAAGGGAAGTCTATCACGAACATTGGCCATTTGAAATTGACGAGGAAGTATAAAAATGTGCTGAATTTTAGATGTCCAGTGTGCAATGTTTCATTTAATTCTATGGAGTTGATCCACGACGACTTTATGGATCTGATCTTGAGAAACGTTCCTTCAGATATCAAGACTGTAGAATTGGATGATTCATTTGTGTGTACTCTCTTACCAGAGACGACGGAGATCAAAAGTGATTCCCAAGTGATATCACTAGATGATGGTGATGACATTGCTGATGATGATAATGTCAATGAGATTACCTCTCAAATCATCACTGAACTCTCCAATGGAGTCGTTAGTGATGACGATTCCCCACTAAAACTTTCATCTAGGAATTCTAAAAGGATACGAGTCAAACTGTTTAGTGATAACGATGAGTACGACTTTTGGGATTCTGATGATGGAGAAGACCTCTTGGGAG
The DNA here is from genome assembly GCA_030569715.1 of Williopsis samutprakarnensis. Classification (NCBI taxonomy): domain Eukaryota; kingdom Fungi; phylum Ascomycota; class Saccharomycetes; order Phaffomycetales; family Wickerhamomycetaceae; genus Williopsis; species Williopsis samutprakarnensis. The sequence goes on from JAJMLQ010000165.1 coordinate 31,322, forward strand.
GCACAGAAGACGATCCTGTAATCATTGATTAGGTGAAGTTTTATGCATATCCATATTGTTATTATTGATATTACTATATTAGTTGAATAATAAATATGGTTTTTATTAAAACGTTTCATGCTGTTGGTGCTTGTTCAATCACCTCAGTCTTGGGCTTTTTTACTATTATTTCAACATAGTTTCCTGGAATGTAACCTGTTTGACCACCTCTAGACCGTACTCTCCACCATTGTGATTCTCTACCAGAAGGATCCAGCTTTGACAGAATGGCAACTAAGTCGCCGGTCTTTAATGGTAATTCCACCTGAGGATTCTCTGGAACAAAATCGTAGAGAGCCCTTCCAAAATCAATGGATGAAACGTCTATAGGTTCCTGTTGTTGCTGTTGACCAGGGAACTGTCCTGGTAGAGGTAAATTCCTCTTCTTTGCCAGGTGTAACACAAGTTTATTCAAAAGATAGGGTGTTCCAATAGCCATCGCAAGGAAAATCAGTAGAGGTTTTAACGATATTCTCTTTGCCGTAGAGTTTCTTGTGGCCTCTTGTTTGGCTTCAAACTTGGCAAACTCCTTCGCATCGATAACCTTTGATGTATCCTTTATAAGCCTTCCTCCAGTGATCTTTGCCAATAGCTTCTTACAGTACTTTATAAGTGCATAGATACCGAGAAATGAACCAAGAGCGTTCTTCAAATTGCCAAACTGTTCAGCAACTGAAACCATGGTGAAGAAAGAGCTATGTGTGGCCATATACGTCGCCTCTAGCATCTGTGCAAATCCTGCAAAGGCACCAATGACGCTCTCTATCAGTTGAAACGTTGCCTGTGTGCTCTCTGCAAATCCACCACCTTCACCATTCTGTGGACCATACATTCCATTCATACCATACCCTCCTATTCCATAACCTCCCATCCCATAACCTCCAAGTCCACTCCCATACATGGATCCATAACCTCCAAGACGATTATATCCTCCATACCCACCATATCCTCCGTACCCGGATCCATAACCTGATCCAAATGTTGATCCGTACCCTCCCATAGTATCATACGAGTAAGGCGTTGATGAAGATACTCCAGACTGTAACGACGTTGGTCTCTCAGGGACAGTTGGCTGTGATAATGAAGATGACCCGCTTCCAATAGCACTCTGAGGCATCTCAGGTGATAAAACTTGTGGCACAGCTTCTGATTGGCCCGAGGCAGCTATTCCTCCCACCATTGTTAGTTCATCTCATGATGCAATCATATAAAAGAGACAGAGCCAAACAAGCACTTTTCAGGCCTCTTGGATCAAAAACTAAACAACGAAACCAAACTCACCCGCTGCCGACTGGCCAGAAGATACCTCCCACGGCTTAGGACGTGGTGCTGACATAACCGTTGTGATGATAAAGCGCTTTCCTTCAAAGCTTTCTTGATGGTTAAAACTGGACAAAGTGAGAGAGAGAAATTTGTTAACACTTTTTCGGTCAAACTTGCCTCTTTGTGCCTTTGGGGGGGAAGGACTTGTGGCGATAAGTGAGGAGTTAAGGAATCCGGGAATCATGTGACTGGCGTGGCTAGTTACGAGGGTGTGGACTTACCATCTAAGACGTCTCTGCGCCACAGATTCCATTTATATATAACGGGAAGCGACATCCGCTTCCAATACGTCAGTGCTTTGGAGTACTTTCTTTTCTTTACTTCATCTTGTACGTTGGAACAAAAGTTTGAATAAAAGCTGATACAACCACTGTCTGCATATCACAATGAAAGTGCTTGTTCTCGGTGCAACTGGCTTCATAGGCACAAGCGTTGTTGATTCTCTTGTTAAAGGAGGACATCAGGTCCTTGGACAGTCGAGAAGCGACTCATTGAAATTGGAATTTGCCAGTCGTGAGATTGAACTAGTTGTGAGTGATCCATTTAACGATGATAAATGGACCGAGCAACTGGATACGATCGATGTTGTGATTGACTGTATTGGTGGGAACGCACCAATTGATACCGGTTGTATTGAACTTATCAAAAAGGCTGAAAGCTATAAGAGACATATAACTGCTGCTAAGCTGGTCTACATATGGACATCAGGTGTTTGGCTACACGGTGACGATCGTTGGAACTTTGTTACAGATGGTACTAAAGCAGATCACCCTCCAGAAAAAGTTGCCTGGAGGCCAGAGGTTGAACACTACCTGATAAATAGTACTGCGTTGGATGGTGTGGTTATTCGTCCAGGACTGGTCTATGGAAGAAGTGGAAGCGTGCCAGCGATGCTCTTTGAACAAGGTGCTAGGTCTGAACAGATTGTATGGCCTGGAATTCCTGGTGGTCGGTACGCCACTGTCCACGTTGATGATTTGGGAGAATTGTACCGGTTGGCCGTGGAGAAGTATCCGTTAGTTAGAGGCTTGAAGATTGAAGGAAGTAATCCATCTACAGAAAGTGTTGACTTGATACTCCAACGAACTGTGGAAATCTCCGGTGCCAAATCGTATACTTATAAGACTCCTGAATCCCCATTTGAAGTTGCTCTTGCTGCAACTAGTGTTGTTAGAGGAACAATTGCAAAATCGATACTGGGCTGGACCCCGGTGAAACCGTCTTTGGTTGATGGATTGGCAATCTACTACCACGCTGCAATTGCTTCTTCTCAAAAGTAATTTGGCATTAGACTGGTTAGTGTACATACTTCGTAACAATAAAAACAACAATAACGACAAAGTGTATTCGGTATTATATAAGAGTGTCAACGTGTGAAACAATGGTCAGGCCCTTCCGTATCTTCACCTTATGGTTCTTCGCATTGGCCAACGCTTTAAGAAGACGTTTGTCCTTTTCACTACTCTTGCATAACCATATGTTCTCCTGCTGCAATAGATCCATATCCTGTCTCAGGGATCTTATCGTGTGCAAAAGATCCTGCACGAGATCTTCGTTCATCGTCACTTGCATCTGATTCTTCAAATCCTTCTTGCCTGATTGGAACGACGATGTGAACTGCTCCGCACACACCGTTGGTGGTGTCTTTATAGGATCTTCAGATGATGATAACGGTGAAGCCATTGGCGAAGTGTCCCTAGTTGTCGATGCCTGTGAATTCAATAGGCTGTCGAGCTCCTTCTCCAAGGCCTGTACATCCTCTTTCAAACTCTCGATCTCTTTATCCTTCTTATCCCGTGAAGTCTTTGAAACGAGTTTCAATTTTGTAACATTTTCATTCAAATGTGCCACCTGGGCCTCAAGCTCTGCCTTGTCCTGAGAAAGCTTTCTCAGTTCGGCATCTTGTAGTTCCACTTGTTCTCTAAGTCGTTTCAACTCTTCAGATTCACCCTTCTCCATGGATGACTTTTGTTGCTGTTGTGATTGAGATTGCTCTTGAATATGTCCCAATAGTAAGCTATTATCCTCTCTAAGCTGTACATTCATCTCCCGTAGCTGAGCATTTTGCTCCTCTAAGACGAGCAGCCTTTCCATATGCTCTCTGAGGGCACTGTCTTCGTCAACCCAGCTACCGGGGCTCATTCTAGTCGATTGGGTGCCGTAGTTATACCCACTATCATCAGTGATGAATGAACTCTTCGATGACCTTGGGTCGCTTAACCAATCTCCCTGTTGTAACAATGGTCCGTTTGGAGACATTGATTGTGGAATTGGAGGTTGTGGAGGTAAAAAATGATCAGAGGATCTGTTCGATACAAACGACTGTGCACGATAAGGTGAAGATTGTATCGACTGTGTTCTCGGCGGAGCCATCATCTCATGGGAAGAGAATCCTTCTTGTAGTTGATAAAAACCTTGCTGTTCTGCTGTCGCTAGGGCAGCAGCAGCAGCTTTAGCATTTCTTCTACTCTGTTGGTTAAACTGCTGGAACGTCTTTTGCATCTTTGTTTTGTGCTGTTTCCGTTGGTCAAGCACTGACAATGGAGTCTTTTTCAGTCCATGCTCCCGACTATTGTCCACATTAGTGCTAAACATCCTTATGTGATACTCCTTTGCTAGCTTGGTTCCTCCACCTGGTGAGAAAAAAACGTAGAAGGAGAGGATAAAGCAAAAAGAAGAATAGAATAAAGCCACCAAAGAAGGAGAAGAAGAAGAAGAAAAAAAACCTCAACAACACGCGTACTTGGTGTCGGGCATCTGTAGTTTATGGGATTATAATGCACCCTGTACGTATCTGCATTTTTTGGAGGCTTGCCTCGTTGAACCTTTCGAGCAAAAGAGGCCCAAAGGAGAACTCGTCAAAAAGTTAAATCTAACGCGAAGTTACCGAAAAGAGTAAATTAATTACAAACTTGGTTTACGGGAACTTTGGAACGACCCAAAAAAGAAACAGTTGACGCGTAAGGCTGTAGTTCGCATACCTTCAAGTCCAGGGCTAAGGTTGTCTCGGTCCCCTTCCCCTCCTACAGTTGTGTGAGACCAGGACGCGATCGTAGTCTCCGGACTGAAGAGACGAGATGAGAGACGCGTGTTTGTGATTTTTTTTTCAATTTTGGGGTGCTCCTATACTAAAATAACTATGTGGATAGTCTCCAGGGCAAAGGGACGCGTGCGCGTCTGGTTTTACTTTCTTTCGTGGAAGGCCCATCCTGTAATGACATTCCAGCTGCAGTTCTACGTATGACGAACACGTTTTAATCTGATCAGAAAGTCTAATGATTAGTTGATACCTGTATTTTGTGATTATATGGTTGGGCTTGATTGCCGTAACCTTCTCCTCGTTGACTTTACAGATGCCAATTGCTCGAGGTTCTTCTTATGGATTCTCTGACTTGCTCTGAACTTGATGCTCTTCTGCTTCAAATCCATAGCGTTTGCCCGTTCTTCCTCTCCAAGACCCAGACTTATTGTATCATCTCTATCCCTTGTTGATACATCGCTGTCGTCTTCGTCTTCTTCCTCCTCATCCTCTTCGTTTACTTCAAAATCTTCATCTTTCGAAGATTGATCGCTAACAAAATCAGAATCATCAGGAAGCATGGTGTTGATGTCGACAAACGTCTCATCATCTTCGGACTTGGTACCATTTTTTATATTTGGTTTCTGTTTGGAAACGTCTCGCTTCCCAGGGTAGCAATGTTCATACCCTTGTAATGCCTCTATTTTACCATTGGCAAGGTTTTGTTCGTTGATCTCATTAAGTGTCTGTTCTTCCACTGTGCGTGGATCCTTCAAATCATCATGTAGGAAATTGGCCAAGATTGCAATACTATCTCTCATAGGATCGGGCTTGACAATTTCACTGCCGATATTAGTAGATTTGGTGCTCGTCTCCACAATAGAAGGGCCAAGACCAACTTGGTTAATACCACAAGATGGGCCAAAGATGAGTGGCTTCCACAAAAGAGCTGAAGGTTCCAATGTCACGTAGTCTTTTCTTTCCCATGTCTGGGTAATTTCGTCCAATATAGACAAATCGATGCTTATTGCATATTTGCTCAACTCTGCATTGTATAAAAGCGCATCGCATTGCTCCAATCCAACAACCACGTCAGAAGTAGTCAAGCCTGTAATATTAGACAACTGGCTCAATGAGATGTTAAAGTTAGACTTGTTTTTTGAAAGCCTCTTTAATGTGTATGCAATAGTAACTTTCCAGTAATTCCTATAACTTACAAGGCCCAAATCACTCAATGGCTTTTCAGGTGTACCTTGTTTGAACTCTCGGCGACTTAGCAGATAGGAAAAATCAATCAACAAATTACCATACCCTTTTCTTTGGTATATAGGTAACGTGATAATACAACTGAGATTGTAGTTTGTCGAATTCAACTTTTCCTTGGAGAAGTAACCAACAAAATGGTGATGATTTGTTATTGGATCATGTTCAGTCAAGACGTAAAACATAAAGGGCTCAACATCATAGTATAGAGTCTTTGAGTTCAAAAATAGTTTGGCCAATAGACACAAATTTTGACAATAAATGACGTTCTTTCTGCCATCAATCTCAAAAATTGAATTGTTGCCGTGTCTGTAGATCTCTGTTCCTGGAGGGTGAAACATATCGCATTTCAACTTGTGACGATGCAAGATGTACTTTGAGGACATGTACTTGAGACAATGCTCACATATATATAGCATTTGGTTTTTGCTGTATTCCTCAGGATAAGGCGCGGTGTACCAAGTCTGAATCTCATAGTCTCTGAATTGTATGAATTTGATCTTTGAGCTCTGTGCAAAGGGATCATCTCTAACTGATTGGTTCAACATGACCGTATTGTTCCTTATTCTGTCAGGTTCGGATTTCTTCAAGAGTCTTTTAAATAGTACTCTATCCTTTTTCGATGGCATTGTCTTGTCATTTTTGGCTTGCTCTTTTGAAAGTGCCCCTCTATAGAGAGCTTCATCGTCATCTGAGTGCAATTTGTTGTCATCTTCATCTTCGTTGACATTGAAATCGTCATTTTCATTGTCCTTTATATCAAATTTCTCATCGTCTTGAAGCGGTGACGGCTCTCTGAACTGATAGAACTGAGAGCTTTGATACTTGATCTTCATAACAAATTTATGAGCCGTGTGATGCGTTACAAGACAATTCTTGTTCGAGCTGAACCAGGACTTGTGAGAATTCCTTGATATTGTACCACTCGATGATCTGGCTCGCGGCCTCGTCTCACAGTATATCGGTGATCCGTCCCTATGCCGTAGGGAACGCGTCGACCTTTCGCTTTCCGCGTCCTCAAACGCCTTCTGATGAACAGCATCGTATTCCAAGTTGTCTGGGATCACCAGAGACCTCAGAAGACTTAGTTTCCTCTGTATAACTCTGTCATGCGGTGACGTTGATCTCTTCGTCCCATTGCCCTTTGTAGCGTCGGGAGCAGCTGTCATGGTGTAACTCTGTTCACCCTTTATCACCACAGCAGTGTGCTAGACAATGTTACTCGAAGAAAACTTCAGTATGAGATACAAATGTTAGCCAGTTCTACCGCCAAAATGCTACAATTTAGTCTTTGTTTACATGGAAGTACAAAACAGGGAAAAACCCCGATCAACTTTTCCCGCTCACCAGTTTTGTCGGATCGTCTGGAGACCACACCCAGACACCAACAAATAAAAGGTATTTGTTGCTGACTAAGCAGTGAATAAAGAGGCATCAAGGGTCCGTTGATGGGCCATCACCGGGTCTTTCAATAGAACTTGGATAGCTACAATAAAGGGGTAAACGATAGACGTGTATATAATATAAAATTCATTGTAGTAAAGTCACATTGGCATGCAAGGTTTATCAGAAGTTTCGAGCAACAAAACCAATGGCATTTCAAGCTTCAGGCCACATTCTTCCGACCAGGATGTGAAAACGTCCACACCATCTCTTGAGTAGTCTTTAGCCTCTTTCATCTTTGTTCCTTGCTCTTAGTTATTCATTTCTCAGGACGTATAAAGGGACATCAGTCATGTTAAAGAAATGTGTATGAGTTCTTTTTTCGTTGTTTTATGTGTAGTTGTCTGTGTATTTTCTGGTCTTGACGTTTCTTGTGATGATTAAAGAAAAGCATGGAAGTGTTCATTCATGAATAACGTTGGGATCGTAATAGTCAAAAGAAGAGAAGGCATCGACATATAAAAGCAAGAGATTTCAAAACAGAAAAGAAAAAAAAACATAGAATATGAGTGCTATTCGCTTCCTCAAGCAGTTGGTTGCATAGATCTTGGTCCCCAAATACTGGAGCCAGTGTCCAAGTTCAAATTGAGCGCATTGAGCCCATCGTTCAGCTCGCTCTCGACATTAGAAGGTGCCCCGTTATAATGATCCTCCCATTGGTTGGATTGCAAGTTGAAACGAGACATCCCTTCCAAACCAGGAGTTGTTGGTTGAGACTGCGTAGCTGATGATGGACCCTGTGAAGGGAACTGTTGGCCTTGTTGATGTGAACCAAGAGGCTGATGCGGAGGCTGTTGCTGTGATTGCTGATGTTGCTGTTGTTGTTGTTGTTGGTAGAACAACACATTAGAAGATCCAGAACTGTTGTACAATGATGGCATCACCCTTGTTGGAGTAGGGTTGTTTCTCAGTAATGCTGCAGTGGACAAAGCGTTATTAGTTTGAGATACGCCAAGGTTGAAATTTGGTGGAATGCGACTTGCACCTTGTTGTGGAATTGCCGTCTGTCTGAATCTTTGGTTCTGTTGAGCAGCAGCAGCAGCTTGTTGTTGAGATAGAAGAGGAATTGCAGAATGAGATTGAGATCTTAATAGAGGTGAAGGATCATGAATTGTTCCGCGTCTCTTGATCAAAATGAAGCTGTTTTCGTAAGATTCAACCAATCCTAAGAACTGGACCAATATGGTTACAATTCTCTTATGGTTTGGAGAAAGCGTTGCAGGGTAAGCAATTTCATTGTACTGTCTTTCGCCATCTTTGAAGAACAGCAACTGTGAATAAAACTCCAAGGTTTCAGGATCATTGAAGTCCACCTGAGAAGGAGGTAATGGCAAGTTGTTGACAAATGGGATTGGCGCATAGTACCTTTCAGAACCGGTATGCTGTTCTTGCAAAGGTTGCTGAGTGAGCTGCTGTGGATAGGTTTGTTGTTGTTGCTGTCCTTGGGATGTTACACCAACCTGTTGAGAAACCTGTTGAGGTAAAATGTCCTTCTGCTGGCCTGCTGGTGCAGATGAAATACTAATCATTGAAGCCAATGAGGCATTTGAATTCGAGCGGTGCTGCTCCTCCAACTGTCCACGTTTCTCACGCTTCTCCCTTTCAATTCTCTCACGTTCAGCCAATGGGAGCATCTTCTTATACTCCACCCTCAACTTACGACCGCCAATTTCACGGCCGTTTAACTGGGTCACAACTGTTGTCGTCTCATCAGTAGATGTGAAATTTGCAAAGGCCAACCCTCTGAACACCCCATTATCGAAATGGTAGTTAAAGGCGTAAGGCAATGGCAAATTCAACTTTGTCATAACTTCCAACAGCTGTTCCTTCTTTATGGCAAATGGGATATTCTTGATCACAATTGCCGTCGGGATTAGTTCATCGTCATCATCGGTGTTGTTGTTTGCATTTGCATCATTATCATTAGATTCGTTATTGATTTCGTTCTTTCCAGATTCAGAGTCTGCTTTGTTGTTGATTTGGTTTAATCCATTCGCATTATTTGGAACAGCGCTTGAAACACTTGGAGATGGACGTTGAGACTGGGAATCAAAAGAGGCCTGTAGGGATTGCGAATGGCCACCACTAAGTTGTGGTTGTTGGTACTGGCCTATATAACCAGGCCCGTTCAGGTTCGACCCGTACGAGTTGACGAAATTCTGGTTCTCAATAGAGCTGGTGGTTGAAGATTGGGAAACCTGTTGTTGTTGTTCAATCCAAGGGGTAACATTTAGAGAGCCGCCTTGTTGATACCAGGCCTGTTGATGAGTATGGACTTGTCCCTGTCCCTGTCCTTGTCCTTGTCCTTGTGTCTGGCTCTGTCCGAAATAGCGGCTTTGTCCACCAAATGCTCTGCCTGGGGTAGGTTGGTTTCCTGCAAAGGAGTACCCAGACTGTGCAGAGGACATGGACGAAGTTGATGGACGTCTCTCCTGTTCAAAGTTGTTTGGAGTCGTGGTGAACTGTCTGAGATCCATTACTAAGCAAATAAATCAGTCAGTTAGATGTGTGGTATGAAGAAGCAGTTCGTTATGCTCTATGCTTTGCACTTGTCTCAGCTGTGTTGTCCGTGTATAAGCTAAACGTTCAGGGCAAAGAAAAATATATATGTAACCGGACGGACAAAGAGAAAGAGAGACTTGATCGGGAATACCTTGGTGTGTGTGTTTTTTCTGTTCTGACTCAGAATTCGAAAACACTTAAAGACAAAACAAGTTCAAATAACAATGAGTCTCTCCAATAATTCAATATGAACAGATTAAAACAATTTGTTATAATCCTTCTTGATTAAATTCCCTATTCAACGGACGCTTTTTTGTCCACTTGTCTTGAGAAAAAGAAAAAAAGAAAACAGACAAGCTTCCAGTTAAACTTCTGTTTTTTTTTAGTCGTGGGTTTTTTGTCCAGTGTGAAAAGGGAAGAAGCTCTTGGATTTCTCCCAAAAGACCCCCCAAGCGCCATCGACGGGAAGAGGCAAGACGAAAAAAGACTAAAAACGCAGTTTGGAACACCTGCCCACCTCGCATTTGTCTGTCTTGCGTGGTTGTACCATCTCTGTACTGCCAATGAGCGCGTCGGCAAAAATCAGCTACTTTTTACAGGTGGGCGATCCCCCAAAGACGAGGGCATTGGGAAGTGGCCGGGCTAGACAACCCGGAAGTGTACGGGTTTTGGTGAAATATCCGGTAGGGACACGGTGGGAATCACACTTGACCAACTGCTTTCTCATTGGTGCTTTTCAAAGAATCATGAATTGTAAAGGGTGAACGATATCTAGAGATGCTTAGAACGTTCTGTAAGCCTCCGAAATTGCCTATTGACAACGTGTCAACAAACACGCTACTTCAGAATCTCGGTTATATCAATCAGCCGAGTGCAGGTACCATCCATTGGTTACCCTTAGGCTTAAAAGTGTTGAAGAATGTTGAAACCATTATCCGTGATGAGATGGACCGTGTTGGCGGTGAAGAGTTCAGTTTGAGTTCGTTGAGTAGTAGGGATCTATGGCAACAGACTGGGAGATGGAAAAATACCGAACTGTTCAAGATGAAGATAAATAACGGTGAAAATGACGATTTTTGCCTAGCCCCAACCCATGAAGAAGAGATCACCAACCTGATCAAATTGGCAAACGTCAACTACAAGGCACTTCCACTGTTGACTTACCAGATCACTCGTAAGTACAGATTTGAGAAACGTCCACGTGGAGGATTGTTGAGAGGCCGTGAATTTGTCATGAAGGATGCATATTCATTCGACAAAGACCATAACGGTGCCATCGAAACGTTTGACAGGGTCAACGAGGCATATTACAAGATCTTCTCAAAGCTAAAAGTACCCTTTGAAAGAGCAGTGGCAGACTCGGGAGATATAGGTGGTAACCTCAGTCAAGAGTGGCATTTCGTCAACCCAATAGGTGAGGATCTGCTATATAAATGTACACATTGCTCAACGGTTTCAAACGTTGAAAAGACAGTGGCATTACCACTTGACGACTCATCCCCTGCCAAAGTGGCAAAAGTACAATACGCATTGACCCAAGATAATGAAACTCTTATCGCTGCTTACTATCCCGATGATCGGGTTTTCCTGCCTAATTTGCTCAAAGATCAAGTTGAAGATATTGATATGTCATCTCTTTTGTTATCACCAGAGGAAGTGGTTAAAAGGTTCCAAGGTGAAGGAGATGAGGAACTAATTCTAAAGAAATTCATCCGTATAATGGATGCAAGATTGGACAATTCTACCGATTTACCTGATTTTCCAATTTCAACTTTCCAAAAGAACAATTTTACCCTGATAACTGATGTACCACTAGTTGAAGCCCGTGAAGGTGAAATCTGTGGTGAATGTGAAGAAGGAACTTTGACTGGAATGAATGCAATTGAAGTTGGACACACTTTTTATCTCGGTACGAGATACTCGAAACCTATGAATGCAAGATATGTAACTGCTCAGAACACCTCAGAACTGTTAGAAATGGGATGTTACGGTATAGGAGTCTCAAGAATCGTTGGTGCCATCGCACAAATGAACAGAGATAATCAAGGGCTTGTATGGCCTTCTACAATTGCTCCATATCAAGTTGCATTGGTTGTTGCACCAAGAGTCGATTCTCAAACAGTTGATAATGCTTTAGAACTGTTGTCTCCATGGAAAGTGATGCAAGATGAAAACGAAAAGACTGGATTTGGTGCAAAGATTATCAATGCAAAGATGCACGGTATTCCAATCGTTGTCGTTGTCGGTAAGAATTGGCCAATTGTTGAATTGGAAGTGCGTGGAAAGAGATGGAAACCTGATAACGATGAAACGTCTTACGACTACGAAACAGCATTGCAACAAAGGACAAAAGATTGGGGATGGACCTGTGAAGTTAAAAATGGAGTTGAAAAGCACTTTGTCCAAAAGGATCATATCCAAGACGTTATCTCTCTATTGCTAAAGGACTTGTAAATATGTACATGACTCTACACGTGTGAATAATCCCAGATTTTAATATACATAGAAAATTATCTCTTTTGTTTATTCAACCTCTTTTCTCCCTTTCTGATTCTTTAACTCCCTGTGTATGTCGGGTTTATACTATCAATTAGTTCAAGAGCTTACCAGTAAGTTTGGCGACAATGTGAAGAGCAATGACGGAGAAGATGAAACCAACAGCGAGGAACATAACGATCAATGGGTCAACCCTCAATCCCTGTGCCTCGTCAGTGTAAAGCTTTAGCAGAGAAGCAGAGGATCCACCAAACCCAGCAGATCTCGTAGAAGTTGGGGTTTGTGATTGCGCTTGAGCCTTAGCCTTAGCATTGTTACGACGCTTGATGTCGGTTCTTTGTCCACCTGGGGCTGCTGACTGTTTAACACGTTAGTTGAACGGTTCCTTTAATTAAGAATGAGCAAAGCACAAGTACTAACCATCGTTGTAAAAGTTGAATATTGGTGTTGTGTGAAGTGGCCACAAGTCAGAAACCGTAAGTGCGCTTGTGAGCTTTTTCATCCTTCAAAAGTCGACACGTTAACAGTTTTGGCGAAAATCGACAACAAACGTAATCATCCAAACACCACATTTTTTCGAAAGGTAGGGTAATCTTCCTCTTAGTGTAGGGAGCTATAATTCGAATATAAGAGAGCTTGTCTATTCTTTAAACTAATCATTGTTGATACTTTGTTATAGGCTCTGGAGTTGTTCTCTAACCCTTGAAGTTATAGCACCCTTCGAAGAAGTTGATTTCCAATTGTACGGTTTCAGCAAAAATAGCGTTGCATCTTTCCCACTGCTCTGGAGAGCACTCTGTAGATGCCCTTTCAATCTCATTCGCTAGGAACTTGACCCAAGTTTCGAATGCTTCACCACTGTGAAGGTCAATCCATTCCTGATGTTTGTATTCCAGCTTTATCTGCTGAGACTTGAGCTTTTCATTGTTGTACTGAGCCCATCCCAAGTACACTTTTTCCATTACGTAGATATAGGTGATGATCTCAGCATAGCAGGTGACGTTATCAATCAACTTCTCCATGAATTGGATATAGGATTGAACTTGAGGCAGTCTCGTTGATGGCTCTGTTAATAACATAGGGATATTCGCCTCGAGTTCCTTCAACGACGTCTCCTTCAAGATCCCCATGGTTATGTCAAAATAGTCATTCTCTCTACCAGCTAGAAGTGCAACTTGTTTGCCCAACACCACCAAGGAATCATCATTAGTACACAACGAGAGTGCCTTCCCCATAATCCTCAAGGCAATGTGGAAATATTGCAAATCCTGCACCAAAAAGGTGTACAACTTGTAATCCGGAAGAGTCCCATTGCATAACTCATTGGTGAGAGCATGTGTAATAGACTCTTGGAATTTCGCCTTGTTCTTCTCCAACAATTGTTCTACTTTGCTCATCTCGTTTAATTTGACAATGATTCATGGTGTTGTATGTATGGATTACTTCACATTGTATTTACAACCAACATAAATCCAACTGTTAGATGGTATATGCGCTTACAGTCTTCACTCAATATTTCTTTAGGGTTTAATGCATATACAACGACTACATAAAATACTGCACTAATTCTCCGTACAAAAAGTCACAATGATGCTATTAAAAGGTGGATATTATATGTAATGATGATGATGTGAAATATGTACGGATGTCCATGCCAATGCTCTCATAGAACAAAAGCATACTTTGATCTTGCTCTAAGACGTTTACCGAACTTATAGAACAAGAATGGAACCGGTACTAGAGCAAACCCCACGCATGAAAGAAGCAAACCTGCCCAGTTAGTACCCATACCATGGAACATCTGCACTGCAAACAATGGGAATGCACATGCAAACCCAGATCTGAAGAAGGTGTTACCTGCAAGGGCCGAAGCTGCAAACACCAAATATGAGTCAATGATGTAATTGATAGAACCGTTAAAGATGGTGATCAGTCCAAATCCGATAAAGACACCAGCTGCTGTTGGAGCCATCCAGTGGACTTTATCTGGATAGTTACCAGTCCATGTAAACCAGAAAAGACCGACTGGGAATGAAATCGAACCATAAAACACCGAAATCAGACGAGCCTCAGGAACGATCTTACCACCGTTATTATCCATGGCTTTCAAATACGCACCTTCAGCCCACAGACAAAGAGCACCACCAAACATCATACCAACTACAAGACCCAAATATGGCAATTCACTCGTACCACCTGTCATGCGATAACCTTCGGCAAAGACAATAGGGTAGGCAGAAAGTAGGAGGTAAAGAATACCATAGATAAAGGCGTTGTAAAATGAGATGAGGAACAAAATTGGTTCCGTGGCAACCATTATCAATGGACGGGTAATATTCTTTTCAACAATGTCCTTGATTGTGAGCTCGAATTCGTCATGTGGTGCATGGATCAGCCAATTACCGGTACGCTTTTTGATCTCCTTGGCCTTGTTAACTAAAATGATTGGATGATGGGTTTCTTCAAAGAAGACAAACACTAGGATAAGTGAGAATGAACCAAAGATACCAATAAGGTATTGGGTCCATCTCCATCCCAAATAAGATGCAGCGACAAATGCACCAATGACAGGTGCAAGTAATGGCATACAAAACACCATCATGGAGAAGATTGTGATGGCTTTACCACGAGTTCTGTTTCCGAAAAGGTCTGCAAATGCAGCAGGAACAACAACCAATGGTGCAGCACCAATGATACCTGCAAAGGCTCTACCAAGCATCACAGTCTGGATATCCTTAGCTGTTGCCACTGCAAATGTAAAACAGACAAATCCAAACCCAGAGATCAACAAAACTGGTCTTCTACCGTACAATTCTGATAATGGAGCCCAAACAACAGGACCAGTTGCAAAACCCAAGACGTATAACGATATACCCAAAGTAGCTGTGACGTGACCAATGTGGAATTCCTCAGAAACTTCCAAGATACCTGGGGAGTACATAGAGGAACCCATCGCCACTGCAGCAGTCATGGCACCAATGATTGCACAAATCCAGACTTTTCTCTTGATACTCCAGTTGTGTGGATGTAATGGATCATCAGGACCGTTATAAGAGACCGTATAAGGTTCTGGGTCTGGGAAGTCCTTTGGAATCTCCTTGTCGAGACCCATTGGCGGCATTGGGGTCTTTGCACGTTCATTTTCTTCATCTACAGTGTATGCAGCAGTCAGCACCCTGGAGAGTTCTCTCGAGACGGCATCGCTGGCCTCAACATGATCTAATTCCTCATCCAGAGTTCTAACCCTCTTGGCCTGGTTTTCAAGATCACCCACAACATTGGGAAGAGACTGTGGGTCCTGTGCAAACTCACTATCTTCAGAAGAGGAGCTATGCGATGACGATGAACTAGGGCTCAGAGAGTTGTTGTCCCCGGCATTTTCAACTTTTGGAGTAGTTGAGATATTACTGTTGGCCATCGTACTGGAATGATCGGATGAAGACGTCATCAAATTCTTAATACGTATCAAGGGCACAATACAGACTCGTGTGTCTAATGTATAATCTCCAGTGGACTTATAAAGTTACACTTGAAAGCTCAAACAAAATCTGATAAATCTGGTCACTAGGAATTTATTTCCCCCAAGAACAACTCTGTGAGACATAAAACAGAGGATATAGGGCTTATTTATATAGCATATATATGTCCCCCCCCATTCACCAAAGTTTTAGCCTTGTATGTTTATTTTCTTTTTCCTTCTGGATATAAAAACTTTTTTCCCTCACGTTGCTCCTCATGCGTATGTATGCGCAAGCGTCGGAGCTTTTGCTGAGATGGGAAACAACTGCTCGGAGACAGAGAGACAAACGCAACAGCCAAGCATTATTTTTCTAGTGAGTGGTTGATTTGGGAAAGCACTCGAAATGAGGTTGGATGACACAATCTGGGGGAAGCATTCTTGATACTACGAGGATATTAAATAGGGTCCTTGAGGAAACGAGGTTGTAGATTTGTAGTTGATGGGGAATGGATTGGTTCTGTTGAGTGTTTCCATGGCTTTGTAATTAAGCACTATGCGGAAACTTTACGGCGATCTTTTTATGCATTCAGTTGAACGTTTTAAATGGTGGTCTGAACCACGGTTAAATTGGGGGTACTAACAGATACACCCAAAGTTTCTACATTCTGTTCTGTATTAGGGTGTAATGACTATGTTGAAGCCTAAGCATTTGATCGGATCATCATGATGTGATATTCGACTTTCGGATTAGATATCTGGATTTATCACTGAATTACATCAACTGTAATCCACTGTATCACTACACAGTTATTACACCTTTTGGGTCTGAAAAGAACACGAAATACGAATCCTCGAGATTCGGGTGTCTTCTCTACAATGGTTTAAAAGGAACACCTTGAACCGTTGTATTTCCTCCTTCTTCTAGTTCTGATGAACTAACCTTTTGTCTTTATATTTTCTGAATCATATTGCTATTAAGATTACACTTATTGTCGTTATCATACCTTTAACTCTACTAGCCACACTGTGCGAAAGAAAAACTATCATACTACTTTCAGTGAAGGATATATTGTGACGTTAATATAACTGGAATATATTACAAGCTGAACCCCCAAGAGCACAAGCTGATCAGTGGTCGGAACCCTTAAACGGAGTATGCAACGTATCACTTAGTGCCACATCACTCTTACAGTTTTGTACGTCTAAAAATCAACATTGGAACGAAAACACAGGGAGCGAAAACATGTCTATTTCGTTATAACTTAATACGTTTTCAAATCAAGTTCCTAGCATAGCCTCGTATTTACTCTCGTAGTCAGCATAGTTAATGCGTCGTCATTGCCGTGCGTATGGCAACTTATTCATGAACCTAGGTTAACCGTAAGATCTGGTCTTCGGCGCTACGATTTTTTTCCGAGCCAAGTTCTTTATAAACCCCGTTTTCCGTCGATCATTGCTCAGGATGAAGTAATGTAAAGATCTTAGGATTGAACTCACAGAGAGACACCCTGTGATGACGGAACTATAATTACAAACAATACAAATTAGACATCCAGAAAACTACTCCTCGGTTCATTTTCCCAATTACTAAGCGAGACCCGAAGTGATTCAACACATCCAAACTCTCAGCCCCTCCTCTCTCACTATTGACATTTCTAAAACCCCAACCAAAAGAGAAAAGAAATCCAAAACCAGTCATGTCATATGAACTACAGCCCTTTACCTCCGTTTTTCGTTGATGAACGCGGCCGAGAAATTCTCGGCTTACTTGATAAATAATCACTTATGTAATTCGGTTTTCCAAACACCGAACTCTTCTGTTTTGAGTGATTTCAAAAATTTTCCAGAAATGAAAAGAAAAATCGTGTTCAAACCAATTGTGAAAGACCACCTAAACAACGATGTCACAGAAAGAGAAAGCTGGGAGAACTTTCAAGACACTCAAGGGTTTTTTTGGTGTTGGTCGACCTGTGTGTGTTTTTTTTTTTCAACGCTTAAAAATTGAAAATGAAACAGGTAACAACAACAAAGAACTTTATCAAACGACAGCAAAAGGAATTCACAATCCAGCTAATTTCAAGGACATTTTTGGAACATACTCTCCCACCAAAAAAAAAGAAAAGGATTATAACGTACACAAGGTGATCAAAATTGTTCATAAACACATCGTCTTGAGAAACACAATACATTGATATCTCGAAATCCTTTTAAACCGCTTTTATTTTTTGTGCTGTTGCGAATTCCTCATCCTCTCAGAAAGAATCCATATAACCTCACCAACGGGACAATTTTGAAAAGAAGAGGTGGTCACATTAACGAATACTCCCACATAAACATACTTGCACTCTTAGTTTGACTGGGGATTTCATAGCATAACACAATCTTACACACATGGCTTCAGGTGCATCATTATCGTCGATGTCCTCTTCATCGTCACACTCTTCAACGAACTCAAATGTGTCGATCAGAAGGATAAGGAAACCTTCGCCTTATAAGCAAGTTTATAACTTTGTCAGGGCATTTTTTACAACACTCTACCTTTTACTGATTGTGCTAACGGTCCCTATTGCTTTCCAAGTCGGTGGTGTTTATTGTGGACTGACGTTCACTGTGACGTTGTTCTGTATTTACTCGAGTTTAACAGTGATACGGCTCGTCCTGTATAAGAACTGGGTTGTGAACGTACTGTACTATTCACAGCACTTACTGATACCGAGTATACTGACATTTTCACTGTCTGTTTTCAACAACAGTGATATGGAACAGTTGAAATTGGACCATATTGTGTACTATAAGTTCTTTATAAAACCGTGGATGTACGTGATTCAAAAGTCTACCCCTTGGTTTACACTCCTAGAAGGGTTATGCACAGTGTTGGCAATCCAGAGCATTGGACAAACCTTCACTTGGTTAAAACTGAACAAGTCTGAAAGTTGGGTCATTGTTAGCCTGCTAAGTTCTGGCGGTATAATTACTGCTTCGATGTATTTCCTCTACAGAATTTACTCTTCTTCTGTGGAGATCAGCTCTGCATCCGCATCTCTGATTGGTGCCATACTAACTTTCTGTTGTGGTGTTGGGCTCTACGGTATTATCTCTAAACGTGGCTCCACAGTGGAAAGCTCGTTATTGTTTGCATACGTTGTGAGATGTATCTATGAGACGTTTCCAGAACTTTCTTTACTGGCCTCAAACGAAATGGGGATCCTTATATCCAGTGCTACGACCCAAATAAGGATGGACGTTCAATTCTTACCTTTGTTACTCACGGATTCTGTAACGCATCTCGTATCGTCTTTAACATGGAACGTTCCGGTGTCGTTTCAGGCTGTGTTGGATTTCTTCATTGCCGCTGCAAAGACAGTAACACCAACGGTACTTGTAAACCTTGCATATCGTGTTGCTGTTTTCTACTCTGCAACGAGGATTATCCCAGCTTTGAAAAATCCCCAGCCTTCAACGAGGTCTATGAGGGTCATTTATGCCTTTTCGCCGTGCATCATCATTGCCGTTTATACGCACTTGATGATGCAGTATTCCAATAAGCTGGATACCGAATTGTGTATTTGGGGATGGTGGTTACCGCTCGATAAAAGAGAAGGTCAAGAAATTGTTGTTGATCCATGGTTATTTTGGAATTGGATCAACATGTTCAGCACGCTAGGACTGTATGCTTTGGAGCTGTTTACCGATCCACAGGAATGGAAAGGCTGAGGTTTGTCACGCTAACTCGAGATATATATATAATGTGGTGTATGGGAACCCCCAATTCCTCTTTCTAAATCATCATGTGGCTTACTCTGTAGTTTGATAAACTATTCGTGGCCAGCTTCACCTTAATTCAACGTTTACACCAGAAAGTGTGGAGCGCAATATATATACAAGTTGATCTGTATTGCCTCGGTACGGTGAACGCGATTTGGACTTCCGCTAAACGCTCCGGTAAATCTCGAATCACCGCTACATTCGTAATCAGCTTGCGCTGCGCAGCCCCTTGGGTATTGACCTTGAATACCTGGTCGGTTGTTGATAGGATGATTTTTAAGCTAAGGAAATCAACGGTCAATGAGTTTCCTAAAGTTGTAACATAAGATTTCGTATATGTAGTTGCAAGCGTGTGTATAGTGTGTATGGTTAGAATGATACTACTCTGAGTCCTCTTAGTATTGAAAAGATTCGCCTCTCCCTTTATGTGCTAAAGAGGAGATCTCGAAGCTCAAAAAACACTTTCTCAAAGAGTATTGATAACAGTGAAGCAACCTGTAAATCTTTCCATTATACTCATTGAAATTGAAGTATCTTCTGTTGTTATGTTCAAAGTTGGGATTTTGATCAAAAGCACCATCACGTCTAATTTCTTCCAAAGCTCTTTCTGTTACCTGAGCGGTATTTCTTCGTCCACCTCTTATTCTATCAACTGTAGTTCCATTATCAGGCTCAGGTTCAGGTTCAGTCTCAGGTAAGGGAGGCTGTTGTAGTAAGTCTGGGATCTCTGCATGGGTATTCTATGACAGGACTTGAAACTTTCTTGGCTCTGTATCTTGTTCTCAAATCAGGTTTGCTAGTCGGTTTCAATAATTGCTGGGTCTTCTTGTTCTGTTGTAACTTCATTCATTTGAAGTTGCCGCTGTGGTAGTGGATTAGCCGCTGATGTTTCTTCTTCAAGTTGAAGGTGTTGCCGGATGGCCCAGGCAAGAGTCCATCGAATTTTCCTTGATTGACCTCCAAAATTTCTTGTTTAATCTTTTGTTGATGGCCATTTTTCTGTTATCTTTCAACTTTTTATGTATAAAGCTGTATTGGTTTTGTGTCATGTTGTATTGATATTAATTCAAAATGTAAACAATACCTACAGAAATTGGAATCATCCCCACATTTTGACAATTGCTAGGATAACGGAGAACCAGAATTACATAAATATAAAAAACAGTGTAGGCCATTTTGGAAGAACTGCACATCCAATGAAGTTGAAAGTTGGTATATATAACGATATAGGCCTCTTCTACATCCTGATAAACCAGATTTTCCAAATATTGTTTTGTTGTTGAGATATAAGCAAATCTATACATTTTCTCTTGATTATACCATACAAATCTATGAATGGTTATAACTCAGGAAGTATTAACGATTACATACTCACACTTTGTATATCTCTTAGCTCAAGTGTTAGCTACAGTTTGCTGTATTTTGGGGGAAAATTAAGGCCGGTTTGTTATTTTTATTAGTATTATTCTAATTCTAATAATGCCTGGCTTCCTCCATCTAATCACATCAAACACAAGGAGTGCGTCCATGCTCCTCTAAAAAAACCACTGCCCTTTTTGTGCCTATGAGCACGGAATGGTACATTTTCATGAACAGCGTCATCTCATCGTCTCGTATTGTAAGAGCGAAATTTCTGAATTTTGTAAGCACTATTAGCACAATGTTTAGACAACAGAACTGTTGTTCTGTTCTAACACATTTGTTATGAATCCAAATGGCAAGTAAAACGTAATAAACTTTGTGACAGGTTCAACAAAACAATACATCACGTGCGGAGGTTTTTTGTTTGATTTCGCTCTGTGACGTATGTGACATAGTTTACAACTTCTCAAAAGTCAGCACCATTACCCATCCCCGCTGGTGAACTCTTGACCGTTGGTGACAAATCTTAAAGATAGGGGGTCGCACAGTTTTAGTGGTGGCACGATTCCAGTCCAACTATCCCCATGTAAAAAAAGTGGCGGTCTCTCCTCACAGTATCATTTGTTTCCGCGGTATGACAGGTGCATATGAAAAAGTCTTCCAGTTGATGATGATATGAAAATGGAACCACTCTGCCACACTATCAGTGATCCCTTACACACAGGAGTAACCCACTCCCACAACCCTTCCACCTGTTCTGGCAACACATGTTATTGTGATCTGTGCCCATAAGTCCACTTCCCATTGGTAGTAACGCGTGTCCCGTTCTAATTTTCTTATCCCGCCAGTTAAAATTCGTAGACACATCCCACGTAGTGCATGATATACAGTGTGTCATGTACGTCATCTCATATCAGCGTTTTGCGGACGTTCACCCAAGGTTCTCCAAGAAGAGGTCTTACATATTACAAGATATTATTGAATGTCACGTTTACACCATCAGAAGCTTGACTTGCTCACTACTCAAGCAGGTTCGTAATTGACCAAAACAATGGATGAAAAAAAGAACCTGGGAAGCTGAGGCCGATGCCGAAAAAAGAGCTCATCGCGAAATTTGTGACTGTAAAGGGTAATCTTGTGGCGCAAAACCCGATTGATTCGATAGCGAGGCAAAAGGTGATGGGCCGTTAGTTCTCGTTTGAAAAAAGCAACGCCGGAAGGAGAAAAAAAAAGTCAACGGGTCATCGACGTTTCATTTTAAACGCATCGCACACGGTTTCGAAATTGCAATCTGCTCAATATATTTCTCTCTTTCTTCCCTTTCTCAATTAAACAACGAACAAAGCAATAAGACTTGAAATCTTTAATATTCGGTAAGAAACCACTCTCGATATTCAACAAAGGACATCTCACTGCTTTTTGTCCACATCCTCTGTTTTCTTCACTTCGGCTTCCGTCTCGATCGTCCACAAAAGAAGAGACCCACAGTTTCCCACCCCATCACACGATTGTAACCCATCACTCATTGTCGACAACACACCAACGACAATATTTTTGGAACAATAGGAGGGGAGTTTAAAATTTTTTGGCTTAAAGAGGAATCTGTTATAACTTCTTTTACACGTTAATTCATAACTTTTCAACATGGAGGATAAGCTCACAAGGGTGTTTTCACGTACGCCTTCTTCTTGGGACCCACAGGATGACCTCTTGCTACGACATTTAAAAGAACAGCAAAAGTTGGGCTGGAAAGAGATCGCCTCGCATTTTGCACACAGAACCCCTAACGCGTGTCAGTTCCGTTGGCGTAGACTACGTTCAGGTTCATTGAAAGGTGCCAACGGTGGCTCGTCCTCTGCTCCTTCGTCGAATCAGTCCACACCACCAACGGTTTTGGCAAAAGATGGAACCTCATCGCCGTCAACATCTCCGCCTTCGCAATCCCCGTTGTCATCTTCTGTTGCGCTCACGCTCGGAAACGCGCACACACCACAAACAAAGCTCCATGTCGATGGGAAAGGTACTACTGGCGCTGGTGCTACCAAGGTATCAAAGTTATCACGCTCGTATTCGTCATCACAATCAAGACCTATGCAGATACCAGAAATGTCGTATACGTTTAAACAGGCAAAGGGGAAAAAGATCATCGCCAATGAGGACGATGGCGCTGACCCACTTTCCTCTTCCATAAACTCGAGTTCATCTGATGAATGGACCCCAGAGGAAGATGGTTTGCTCCTTGCGCGTCGCAGAAGAGCCTTGAGCTTTGCAGAGCTATCAATTCTCTTGCCCCAACGTTCAGAGGCGGAGATTCACAAACGGATAAGCACTTTGGAACCAAAGGCTTCAAAAGAAACCCTCAAGGATACTACAAAGCACGTCTATCTAACTGCCACTCCTAGACGTAAGCGTCATTCTCATTCAGTCACGCCGATCCATTCTGGTGGTGTGCTCCGTGAACGTTCCTTTTCGAGCTCATCGCAAAACTCTGTGGGCTTTCTCAGTGGTGATGCTCTAAGGTCTAAGTCTTTTAGTTACACAGTACCGCCATTGTTCAACAACATGACTCCAGTTGGTGACAGGTATACTCTACGTAAGGGCTCGATCTCTAATGTGAGAAGGAATTCTGTCTTGAGGGAAAGTGCCGTGAGTGATGACGAAGATGAGAAACACACACCACCTCCAATATCCAGAACGACCAGTGTAGCCTCAACTGTCACGAACGCTACAACAAATTCCACCACAACGAAGCTGCCATCTTTGGGTGTGCTGTTCCACGACTATTTTACCAAATAAGTTTTGATATCATTTAAAAAGGATAACGTTTAACGAGGAATGATTTTTTGCAACGACACCACAGGATTGGATATTTTCTGTTCAATAACAAAATCAGGGGAATATATAAAATGTACTTTTCTTTATAGCTTTGGATGTAGCAATTATTGGGGGTTGTTTACTAAATAAAACTTGTCAAAAAGCAATGACGTATTTACCGATATAGCAAAAAACACGAATAATAGCAAACAGTACATGAAAACAATTAAATCCAATCAGCAATGAAAAGTGGATGTCATATGCTCTCGGAAAGCTTAAGCGCATTGTGCGTAGCAATGAAGCAATTAACTATGGATCTTGCTCTGTGCCTTTGCCCCCTGTGTATATAAATCAGGTACCACCCTTTCTCTTGTAGATCTGACCTGTTGACCAAGAATCAAATCCAAATTGCAATCATACAAAATGTTTAGACTCTTGAGAACAACTACAATTACGAGATCTATTGCCTGCGCCGGTAGACCAACCATAGCTTGTCGTCCTTACTCTATCATCGACAGTGCCAAAAAGGTTGCCGACGATATCAACAAGGCAGTTGGTAAGGCCGCAGCTAACACCATTGAGTCCGCAGAAGACACCGCAGATGCTGTCAAGGGTAAAGCTGAGGAAGTCACCGAGAACATCAAGGACAAAGCTGAAGAATTAAAAGATAATACACAAGAAAAGACTCAGGAATTCGCCGAAAGTGCAAAGCAAAAGACCAATGAAGTGGCTGCAGATGCTAAGGACAAGGCCCAGGATCTGAAATCTGATTTGAAAAAAGAAGCAAAGGACAAGGATGTTGAAGAAAAGGCTGACCAAGTTAAGGACAGTGTGAAAGAAGGTGTTGACAAGGCTGCTGATAAAGTCAAAGATGCAGTCAACTAAGCACTACCCCCTGCTCCTCATATTAAACAAGTTTGATATATTGACATTAAATTTTAAGCTCTATTTCTATTGATCGATAATCTCAACTTGACGAGATTTGTAATTGTTTGGTTTACTTTAGCTTCCAATCCATTGTTGTGGGCAAGATTTACAACGTACCCATTGATGTAGTCCACTTCTGTCTCTCTCAAGTTTAAAACATCCTGTCTCATAGAGCTGGAATTTTGTGCATTGACAACAGTTCCAACTTCAATCACATTGGCAATCAATTTCGATTTGTCTAGGACTTTATCGACATTTGGATTGTCCTTCAACTCAGGAATACACTTTTTGAAAATGTCGATTGACTCATCGATGATATCGTGAAACAGTTGAGGTGCTTGGTCACATTTGCCCAATTCACCGTTGATGCAATCAATGATCGAGGTGATAGAATTAATACAAGCGTTAACCATAAATTTCTTCAGCTGGATCAACAACAGATCGGAATATGGCATGTAGTGAGTCACAAGCCCCTTTGCATCCACCAATTGCTGAATAAACAGTGGTAGGGAGGAAGTGTTATCAGAAGAAACCTGAGCAATGTTCAAATCTGCAAACCCAGCATGTGCGACTATGTACTCGTTATCATCTGGAACGATGAACGCACCGTGATTAATAACACCTTGGTACAAAGTTGGGCGATTCGACTCTTCTGGCCAAACATCACGGATTAGCTCATCAGAAACGCCGAGTCCGTTTTGAATCAAGAGAATTCTCGTTGATTTGTTGATGAGGTGTAAATAAGGTTTCAGAGCACTCTGAGTTTGGTAAGTCTTTGTAGTGACGATGAGATTAGTTATAGGCTCGTTCAAAGAACTTGCAATTGCTGAATCAAATGTTCCATAAACAGACTCGACTGGGGTCTTGAACAATCTTCTTATTGTAACTTTGGAGTGGTAACTGTCTCTAAACTCGGCCAATCTTGACGAGTTACGCCATAAGAGCACCGTCTGTGGTGGAGATGCTAAGGTGGATAGTTCGTATGCAACGAGTCCACCAATAGAGCCTGCTCCAAGAATGTATACAGTACCGCTACTCTTAGTCATTATCGATGGATTGTTTTTACTGGAAAAAAGAGTATACAAAACGATTCTAAAATGACTGACTCTCTACATTATATATCACGGCTCATGATGACCAGGTCGTTCGGCATTTTTCTGATTATGCAGCAAATCTCAAGGTGGCGGTGGTGCATAAACCACCTCCACTGGGGATTTTCAGCTATATGATTGGCTGTTTAAAAGATAAAGAACAGCTTACGGAGACCAAGGATGTATATAATGATCTGGTTTAGATATGCTATAATGAATATTTGAGGTACATTCAATATTTAATAGAAATTTTTATAACTCTTCTTTTCTGTCAAATTATTTGGAATTAGAACTGTTTTCTTATTAAGACATTTAATTTACCAACACTGATTTATGTAATATATATTCAAAAAATACCTGCGGGAATAGATTTATATTTATTCTATATTACGACACGGAAGAGATAAATATATATCCACGTACTAAAGGGAACTACATAGCCAACTTAACATGAAATCAATTTCCATTTATCAACTATTGTACACGCAAATAACCAGGCATGTCACTGTGGTGTTACTAAACTTCCGACATCGTTGGTGTTCGAATGTTAAACAATGGTTTTTCATCCTTTCTTAATTTTCCATCATGTTCCATCATATTCCATCAGTTGCAACTTGCCAATTGACAATTGTGACATATTACTGAGCAAGTTGGTACTAATTTCGGGGTTCTTAGTATACAAATCTAAGATCAATCGCATGTTCATCCACCACCCTGTTAACCACATTAATCATCGGTTCAGACACCTGGATGTGTTTCCCGTACCATAATGGTAAATACACTCTTTCTCTAAGGTGATGGGAAAAAAGTTTCACGAGAGATGAGCTTTGTTTGATACTGGATCAATTTTATACTAATTGGCTAAAGATGGGTGCTAGTAATGCCCGTAAGGACAGAAGAAATCATTCTTCTAAAGACTCAGATGTTCCTAGGAAGAAAGTCAAACTCAATAGAGGAAGATCTGAGTATAGAACTGTGACAAGAAATGCTAGAAAATCTCTTCGTAGAGAAGAAGAAGAAGAAGAAGAGGAAGAACTAGAGGAGGAGATGCAGGACAGAAACAACGGTGAATATGCTACTGATCAGTTCAGTGATGATGAACAAGATGCTATAGATGATAAAGGGAAGGCTTATGATGCCTTGCTCAACTTGTTAACAGCTGAGCAGGAGCTAGAAGAAGAGGAGGAACAAGATGACGATGCCAATGAAGAAGTGGAAGACATAAATAATGGACACAGTGAAAACGAAGACAGGGAGGAAGATGAAGAAGATGAAGATAATATTGCTGGTATTGTCCAGGAAGAGTCTGATAACGATGATGAGGAATTCGCTGGTGAATCAGATGATGAAGAAGACAATGAAGATCCATACGAAGTTCATTTTGCTACTACACCAGAGAATTATCTGAAAGAGTGTATTACTAAGTTCCAGGAGGGATCTAACAGATGGATTAATGAAAAATCTCTGACTAAGACGCATAGTTGTATTGCATCCCTCCCACCTGTTGAAGGGTCTTCTAACTTCAGAGTCATTCCAAAAAGCCATTCGTTAGATTCGTACAGCATCAAGAACCGTGTCTTAGAAAAATTCATTGAAAGCTATGGTCCAACACTTGACGATGATATCTCCAAACAGATATTCGATCCTATGATGTCATACAAGGATGTTATATTCCCTTATGTTTCTCACACAAATGTTCCAAATTATAGGAAATTATACGCATTGCACGCACTGAACCACGTGTACAAGACAAGAGATCATATTCTAAAAGATAACCAGAAGATCGCCAACCAGAATGAAAAGTTCGAGAAAGGTCTAATCAAACCGGAGGATGAGAAGGAGTTCAGAGATCAAGGTTTCACAAGACCCAAAGTTCTTATCCTTCTACCTACAAGACACCAATGCTATCAAGTAGTTGAAGAGATGATCAAGCTATGCGGAGCAGACCAGATCGAAAACCAGAAGAAATTCAAAGCTCAATTCTACAGTGATTCTGGAGTGCCAGATTCTAAACCTGAAGATTTCAGAGATCTGTTTGAAGGGAATACCAATGATTTCTTTTGTCTCGGTGTGAAGTTCACCAGAAAAACCTTGAAGTTGTACTCGTCATTTTATCAATCTGACATTATCTTTGCCTCTCCCATTGGACTTCAATTAGTGTTGGAGAATCCTGATAAGAAGAAGCGTCAGTCAGATTTCCTCAGTTCCATTGAAATGTTTATCGTGGATCAAGCACATGCCATTGAACTCCAGAATTGGGATCATATCTTGACGATCCTGAAATACCTGAATAAGATCCCAGAAGAGATGCACGATACCGACTTTTCACGTGTTAGAATGTGGTCAATTGATGACCAGGCAAAATACTTTACCCAGAGCTTGATATTCACTGAGTACAACACCCCAAATATCAACAATCTGTTGTCTAGATCGATGAACATCTTTGGTAAGTACAGGTTTAGAACGCTTGTGTCAAACAAGGAGAGTGCCATGGCGAAAGTTGGGTTAAAGATAAGGCAGATTTTCTCAAGATTTGCCTCTTGCTCTCCTATGGAGGAACCTGATGAGAGGTTCAATCATTTCAAGTCCGTTATTGTCCCATCTTTGAGCAAGCAGACCGGGTATGAAGATGGGTTATTGCTCTACATTCCACAGTACACAGATTTCCTAAGAATCAAAAACTATTTGAAGAATAGGACTTCACTGATGTTTTGCGATGTGAATGAATACTCAGACCAGAAGGAGCTGTCACGCTCAAGGGCACTGTTCCAACAAGGCCGTCGCAAAATTTTGCTGTATACCGAGAGATTACACCACTACAGAAGGTTTGATCTCAAAGGTGTGAAGAACATCTTGATGTACGGCGTTCCAAACAACCCGTTGTTCTACACAGAGGTTGTCTCATCGATCGGCAGATCCGTATACGACGAGATTGCTGACTTCAACATCTCCACAGTTAGGGTGCTGTATTCGAAATGGGATGCGTTGGCACTGGAGAGGGTTGTTGGTAGTGAAAGGGCACCTGTTCTCACCCACGGACAGAACGAATTCTATGAGTTTAGATAGTCTAATGCTGTATAGTTTTACCGCCATTTTGTAGGACACTGAAAAGTATCAATGTATGAGCGAAAAACTTCATCGACACCACCCGCCAGCGTAAACAACAACAACAACAACAACAACAACAACAAGAGCGGCAAAACTGGCACCGATGAGCTTCCCCAGATTTGCAGTTTCCGCCAAAGTGCCCAACTCAAAACGGCCGCTGTCTCAAAGAGCAAAACGAAAAGAAACAACAAAGCAAGGGAATCCGTCAATCCTGTTTTCACAGGTGCAGTGTGGTTTTTGTGGTTTGTTTCTCTCTCTCTCTGCGCTTTCTGTTGTTGGGTGCACTGAGACGGCGAGAGTTCTTTCTGTGCGTCGGGCCCGATACGCTTTTCACATATTGTGTTAATATGCGCGGACGTGGTGGATGGCACCGAGTCCTGTAATGGCAGATATCAGCGGTGTGATTGGTTACTGTTTGGAGCGTTTAGAGGTGTGTTTTCCCGCTTGTTATTTACCAAACAGTCAAGCTGTGAACGGTGGTGTAGCGTAGTGGGTGTGAAATGTAAGCATATGAGCTCAGTACTGGTAAGGTTATGGGGGACCACCACCTTTTAAATTGTCCTTGTTCTTTTTCCGCTTCCACTAGAGCGCTTATTGCTTCCGCTTTGGGCGGCCTGAGTCCGTCTAGGGATCTAAAGCTGAGTTTACGTGCGGAGTAAGAGTCTTACAGAGAGAGACAGAAAGACAGAGAGATCTGTCAAATAACGGCTCCATACAAGGAGACATAAACCGTGGAAGCAAAGGCCTTGGATTTCATCCTGGTATTACAAGTTTTAGAAGGAATCCTCAGACGAAAACAGACACAACGAAACATGGGGTTCGAATTGTGCTTAACCAAGCCAGTTATTAGACGAGTTATTGCCGTAGGAATAAGCGAATACAACAAGGTCAAATGTAGCAAACTAGTATCTCCAATTGACCATACCCACTTACTCTCTCTAGCGCAGCCTTCTCTCTGGAGGCGAGTTTTGTCTTTTTTCCTCTCTCTCTTGAAAGACACCTCTGCGACTCAGAGCTACAAGGGCCGTAGGCCCGGAAGTATATATCCACTCGAAGAAGTATCCCGAAATCGCAGGTCTCAAAGTCCCCCTGTTTGCCGCAATTTTATAAAACCAGCGGGTTGTCTTTGAAATAGAAAATCTTTGGAGAGAATACCATCAAATTCATCAGTGAAGGGAAAAAAGCAAACACGTACACAGATCGTTTTGAACTGTCAATACACTCCTTTTTTCTCGAGAATTTAACTAGTTTTCACAATGCTTAGTGCCTTCCGTGGAAATCTAACACGTTCGAGAATTAACGCTTTGAAGGGCGCAGCCCTTAAGAGCTCAACCGCCATTGCCCGTTATTACTCCACCACCTATGATTCGTTCTTGAGTACATCCAATGCCAACTACGTCGATGAGATGTATGATGCCTGGAAGAAGGATCCTTCCTCTGTCCACGCCTCTTGGAACGCTTACTTCAAGAACCTCGACAATAACGTTCCAGCTTCCCAGGCTTTCATCCCACCACCAACTTTGGTTCCAAATCCTTCTGATGGTGTCGTGTCAATTGTTCCAACTGGTTCCGTCGGAAATGATGATGTGTTGCTCCATTTGAAGGTTCAATTGCTTGTTAGAGCCTACCAGGTTAGAGGACATCAAAGAGCTCATATTGATCCACTTGAGATCTCCTTTGGTGATGACAAGGCTGTGCCGCCACCAAAGGAATTGACTTTGGAGCACTATGGATTCACAGAAGCTGACTTGTCAAAGAAGATCCACTTGGGTCCAGGTATCTTGCCTAGATTTGCTCAAGAGGGTAAAGACGAGATGACCTTGGGGGAGATCATTGACACATGTAAGAGACTCTACAGTTCAACAATTGGTTTCGAATATATCCACATCCCTTCAAGAGAGAAGTGTGATTGGCTCAGAGAGAGAATCGAGATTCCATCCCCTTACTCTTACACAGTTGATCAAAAGAGACAAATCTTGGATCGTCTCGTTTGGGCAACCTCCTTTGAGACTTTCTTGTCTACTAAGTTCCCTAACGATAAGAGATTTGGTTTGGAAGGTGCTGAATCTGTCATTCCAGGTGTCAAGTCCCTCATTGACCGTGCTGTTGAACTTGGTGTTGAGAACATCACCTTTGGTATGCCTCACAGAGGTAGATTGAACATGTTGTCCAACGTTGTCAGAAAGCCAAACGAGTCCATCTTTTCCGAATTCACCGGTTCTAAGGAAATTGATGAAGGTTCAGGTGATGTCAAGTACCACTTGGGTATGAACTTCCAAAGACCAACTACGTCTGGTAAGCACGTTAACTTGTCTCTTGTTGCTAACCCATCCCATTTGGAGGCTGAAGATCCAGTTGTCTTGGGTAGAACAA
This sequence comes from Williopsis samutprakarnensis, assembly GCA_030569715.1. NCBI lineage: Eukaryota > Fungi > Ascomycota > Saccharomycetes > Phaffomycetales > Wickerhamomycetaceae > Williopsis > Williopsis samutprakarnensis. The sequence continues at coordinate 62,307 of JAJMLQ010000165.1, forward strand.
GAGCGGTTCAACAGTTCAACAACGATATCGGTACTTTTGACAAGGCAATTGGTGTCTTGTTCCACGGTGATGCCGCTTTCGCTGGTCAAGGTGTTGTGTATGAGACTATGGGCTTCGCTAACTTACCAGCTTATTCAACTGGTGGTACCATTCACGTTATTGTTAACAACCAAATTGGTTTCACCACTGATCCAAGATTCTCAAGATCTACTTTGTACCCATCCGACATTGCAAAGGCTATCAACGCTCCAATCTTCCACGTGAATGCCGATGATGTTGAAGCTATTACTTTCATCTTTACTTTAGCTGCTGAATGGAGAGCTACTTTCCACTCTGATGTTATTATCGATGTTGTCGGTTACAGAAAGCATGGTCATAATGAAACTGATCAGCCAGCTTTCACTCAACCATTGATGTACCAAAGAATTGCACAAAAGAAATCTGTCATTGATATCTACTCTGAACAGTTGGTCAAGGAAGGTTCATTTACACAAGAAGATATCAACGAGCACAAGGCTTGGGTTTGGGATATCTTGGAGCAATCCTTCCAAAAGTCAAAGGAATACATTCCAACTACTAGAGAATGGTTGACTACTCCATGGGAAGGCTTTAAATCGCCAAAGGAATTGGCCACTGAGATCCTTCCACACTTGCCAACTGCTGTGGAAGAGGATAAGCTTAAACACATTGGTGAGGTCATTTCAAGCTGGCCAGAGAACTTTGAGGTTCACAGAAACTTGAAGAGAATCTTGAACCAACGTAAGAAATCCGTTGAGACTGGTGAAGGTATTGACTGGGCCACCGCTGAGGCTTTGGCTTATGGTTCTTTGGTTGAGGAAGGTTACCACGTGAGAGTTTCTGGTCAAGATGTTGAGAGAGGTACTTTCTCTCAACGTCACGCTGTTTTGCACGATCAAAAGTCTGAGAATACATACACTCCATTGAAGCATGTCTCTGAGAGCCAAGCCGACTTTGTTATCTCTAACTCTTCTCTTTCTGAGTATGGTGTTATGGGCTTCGAATACGGTTACTCCTTGACCTCTCCAGATGCCTTTGTTCAATGGGAGGCTCAGTTTGGGGATTTTGCAAACACTGCCCAAGTCATTGTTGATCAATTCATTGCCGCTGCCGAATCCAAGTGGAAACAGAGATCTGGTCTCGTTTTAACTTTGCCTCACGGTTACGATGGACAAGGTCCAGAGCACTCTTCTGGTAGATTGGAGCGTTACTTGCAATTGGCAAATGAGGATCCAAGACAGTTCCCATCTGAAGAGAAATTGAGCCGTCAACATCAAGACTGTAACTTCCAAATTGCATACGCAACAACTCCATCCAACTTATTCCACTTGTACAGAAGACAGATGCACCGTCAATTCAGAAAGCCACTTGCTTTGTTCGTGTCGAAGCAATTGTTGCGTCACCCATTGGCCAGATCAAGCTTGTCTGAGTTCACCGATGATGCTCATTTCCAATGGATTATCGAGGATGTTGAACTCGGTAAGAGCATTGGAACAAAGGATGAGATCAAGCGTGTTGTCTTGTTATCTGGTCAAGTTTACACTGCTTTGCACAAGAGACGTGCAGAAATTGAGGACAAGACCACTGCTTTCATCAAGGTTGAACAACTCCACCCATTCCCATGGGCTCAATTGCGTGATTCTTTGAACTCTTTCCCTAACGCTACCGATTTGGTTTGGTGTCAAGAGGAGCCATTGAACATGGGTGCTTGGTCCTTTGTCCAACCAAGACTCAGCACCGTGTTGAAGGAGACCATCCACAGTGATAAGACATTCCGTTACGCTGGTAGAGACCCAAGTGCTTCTGTCGCTGCCGGTTCCAAGGGTATGCATCTTGCTGAGGAGAAGGCCTTTATCGATGACGTGTTTGGTGCCTAGGTAATTTATCTGTTTTGTTTATTATTTCGAATTCCGCATTTATTATTTGGAATAGATATGTCTATATATTCGTAACTGCTATAACTCATTGTAAAAAATCTTTGTATAGAGACCCTTTGAACATTTATTCACTGTTCAAGATGTGAGATGAGATGCGAGATGAGATTGACATGATAGGAGATGAGATGAGGTTACCCTACGTAAACGCCTTACTAAGCACGCAATTTAGGTATCATTTCGAGGTTATAAAGGCCCATGTTAAAATGGGACTCTACAGAGCAATTCGAACAGACTGAAAACAACAACCAGACTTACAATATGGAATGTTGTAGAAAAGTTTCGATCAGATAAAAAAGATCGATAACATTCTATCAATTGATTTTTTTTCCATTTCCAATTGGTTCGTTCTTCCTTCTTCAAAGCTATGGCATCGGGAAAATCTCATGGAATTTTCTAGATAAAAATTACAAAGCAAAAAAAGTTCCACAAACGTCCACCGTGGGCGCGGGTATAAAAGGCAAAGCTGCATCGCCCAATTTCTTTCTTCGTTGCCGCTGGAAGCTCTTCATCAGATTCATAGAATTGAAAATACATTCATAAACAAAGATGGCAACAGAATCATATGAATTCCAAGCTGAGATCACTCAGTTGATGAGTTTGATCATCAACACTGTTTACTCTAACAAGGAGATCTTCCTTAGAGAGTTGATCTCTAACGCCTCCGATGCGCTTGACAAGATCAGATACGAGTCCCTTAGCGACAAGTCCAAGTTGGACACTGAACCAAACCTCTTTATCAGAATCACACCAAAGCCAGAGGAGAAGGTCCTTGAAATCAGAGATTCCGGTATCGGTATGACCAAGGCTGATTTGGTGAACAACTTGGGTACTATTGCCAAGTCTGGTACCAAATCCTTTATGGAGGCTCTTTCTGCTGGTGCCGATGTCTCCATGATTGGTCAATTTGGTGTTGGTTTCTACTCTCTTTTCTTGGTTGCTGACAAGGTGCAAGTTATCTCCAAGAACAACGACGATGAGCAATACATCTGGGAATCTAACGCTGGTGGTAAGTTCACCGTCACTTTGGATGAGACCAATGAGAGAATCTCTCGTGGTACTATCTTGAGATTGTTCTTGAAGGACGATCAATTGGAGTACTTGGATGAGAAGAGAATCAAGGAAGTTGTTAAGCGTCACTCCGAGTTTGTTTCCTACCCAATCGAACTTCTTGTTACCAAGGAGGTTGAAAAGGAGGTTCCAGAGACCGAAGAGGAGGCCAAGGAGGAGGATGACAAGAAGCCAAAGCTTGAGGAAGTTGATGAGGATGAGGAGAAGAAGGATGAGAAGAAGACCAAGACTGTTAAGGAAACCGTCCAAGAACTTGAGGTTTTGAACAAGACTAAGCCATTGTGGACAAGAAACCCATCCGAGGTCACACAAGAGGAGTACAATGCCTTCTACAAGTCTATCTCCAACGACTGGGAAGATCCATTGGCTGTTAAGCACTTCTCCGTTGAAGGTCAATTGGAGTTCAAGGCTATCTTGTTCATTCCAAAGAGAGCTCCATTCGACTTGTTCGAGTCCAAGAAGAAGAAGAACAACATCAAGTTGTACGTTCGTCGTGTCTTCATCACCGATGAGGCTGAGGAGTTGATCCCAGAATGGTTATCCTTCGTCAAGGGTGTTGTTGACTCTGAGGACTTGCCATTGAACTTGTCCAGAGAAACCTTGCAACAAAACAAGATCTTGAAGGTTATCAGAAAGAACATCGTCAAGAAATTGATCGAAACTTTCAACGAGATTTCTGAGGATGCTGAACAATTCGAGAAGTTCTACTCTGCTTTCTCCAAGAACATCAAACTTGGTATCCACGAGGACACTCAAAACAGAAACGCCTTGGCCAAGTTGTTGAGATACAACTCTACAAAGTCTGGTGAAGATGTTACATCTTTGCAGGATTACGTCACAAGAATGAAGGAGGGTCAAAAGAACATCTATTTCATCACTGGTGAGTCTTTGAAGGCTGTTGAGAAGTCTCCATTCTTGGATGCCTTGAAGGCCAAGGACTTTGAAGTTTTGTTCTTGGTTGATCCAATTGATGAGTACGCATTCTCCCAATTGAAGGAGTTTGATGACAAGAAGTTGGTTGATATCACCAAGGACTTTGAGCTCGAAGAGACTGATGAAGAGAAGGCTGCTAGAGAAAAGGAGGAGGCTGAATATGAGAACTTGGCTAAGGCCTTGAAGGAGATCTTGGGTGACAACGTTGAGAAGGTTGTTGTTTCTCACAAGTTGGGTGACGCTCCAGCTGCCATTAGAACTGCCCAGTTCGGTTGGTCCGCTAACATGGAGAGAATCATGAAGGCCCAAGCTTTACGTGACAGCTCCATGTCTTCTTACATGTCCTCCAAGAAGATCTTTGAAATCTCTCCAAAGTCTCCAATCATCAAGGAGTTGAAGCACAAGGTTGAGACCGATGGTGCTCAAGACAGAACTGTCAAGGACTTGACCACTTTGTTGTACGAAACTGCCTTGTTGACCTCTGGTTTCACCTTGGATGAACCAAGCAAGTTCGCCACCAGAATCAACAGATTGATTTCTCTTGGTTTGAACATTGACGAGGACGAAGCTTCTGAGAAGCCAGAGGAAATTAAGGAAACTCCAACTGAGGAACAAGTTGCTGAGACCGAGATGGAAGAGGTTGATTAAATTGGGACGCAGGGAGGTTCCTGGATGAATAAAAAACATAAAGATTGGAGAGATTCGGTGCTTTGATTATCATTGCTGAGTGTGTATATGATGTTACATGTAAAGAAATTTAATGAGTTTACTGAAAAATAGGTCTCTTCACTTGTAGTTTGTATTGGTTTGTGTCCCATACCAGATTCGGCGATGATATTTTTTTTGTTCGTTTTCGAATTCGAATTTGTAAACAAAACATCAACAAGAAGCGTATACACAAATACAAGGAAAACCCACACAAGCGAATTTTTACTGAAGATTGACGTTTTCATCTGGAGAAACATGAGCTTGCACTGGACTCCTGAACCGTTCAACAGGCTCTATGCTTCGATCCAAGGTGGACAAGTTGATTTGGCGTTGCTTGAGACGTTGAAACCAGATCTGATCAATTTGGCTAAAACACCGTCAAAGTCCGCTCAAAGCCGCCAAGTGCTTGAGAAAGGTGTTGTTAAGTTTGACGGTGTTGAGTACGAGATCAATGATGTCTTCAAGATCGATAGTGCCACTTTAAGTGACGATTTGGGTATTGATGAGCTCATCGCTGCGGAGTTGATACATAACTCACACGGGACCGGTAAAGGTTTGCTTGACAGCGCAAAGGCGTTGTATTATTTGAGAAAGCAGTCCATTTTGAACATTGTGAGTTATGCTTTCAATACTGATGATAGAGTGATCAGTGATAAGATTTGGTCTACAGGGTTTGTCGATGCTATTCTTGAAAGTTTCAAGTTTGTTCATAAGGAACTCGAGGCTTTACATCAACTCGTCAACAGAGAAAAGTTGTTAGGGTCGATCCAAGGAACTGCGTTCCAACTAAAGTTGACATTTAGAAGAGATTTCTTGAACAAGGAGCATGAACTGCTTGGTGAAATTGTTCATGGAGTGTTTTCTCAAAATAGAGCATCGAGAAGTGATTTCATAAAGTTGGTTGACTTTATTGGTACTTTTGACGTTGATGATTTCTACATCACACATCTGTTACCTGGATTATTAATCTACTGCACAAATCTCGATGCTGTACCGGAGAATGATGTTATCCAAATACACAGCACGCTGTTGAAATGTTTGAAAGATCCAGAGGTTTACAAAATACCAGGAAAGCTACTTATTACGTTAGTGTTCCTAACACACTTCATCAACTGGTGTAAAAAGTCACCACAGCGTATCAGCAAGTTCGATTTTGAAATTGCACTTGAAACACCAATGTCGACTGCAGTGCAATTGGGTGCAGTCGAACAATTGTTGATCATATGTGCTGATACGTCGACTAACACGTTTGATCTTTTCTATGACATGCGTGCTTTACTTGAGCAGCATCTTCCTAGACTTGTTCCTAAACTGATTTTGGATGTTAACGAAGAAGAGACCAAGAAGGCGAGAGCGCAAGATCCACAGGCTGCACCAGTATATTTTGTTACCAAAGACCATAAACTCTCTGAAAATCTATCGATTATGTTGAGAAGTGTCCTCCATGAGTTTGTTCAGGCATTTATCTCTGATGCAGCTTTCTTGTTAGTGAAAATGAAGGATTCAGAAGAAGATTCGTTGTTATCTGGAGAGGACTTCTTCCTTGATGATGTTTCAAAACGAGCTGATCTCGAGAGATTTTATCTTGCCGTATTCTATTTATACGCTGAACAGCCATGTCTTATTTCGAACTTCTGGGATGATAGAGAATCAAATGCATATGGATTCATTGAATGGGCCTCGAAGGGGGAGGATTTACTCATGAGATCTACGTTCTTGGTTATGTTGAGTGGATTGACAACAGGCGTTGATAATGCTAGTCACGTTTATCATTTCATGGCCAATTCAGACAAAATCTCGTGGTCTTCTATACTCACTGCTTTGAGTGCACACATGGATGCTATCAAGAAATTTGAAACAAATGGTGATGATCAGAACTTGAATGAGGAGACAATTCTTTCTATTGCGTCATATTTTGCCTTGATTTACAACGTTGCAATCCACAATGAAGATATCAAAGACCTGTTTGATGCATCAATTATTGAAATATTGTTTGAGTTTGTAAAGCTCGATACTCCTTTGGTCGGTGCAGCTTTGCATGTGGTTCGTTCTCTAGTATCCAACTCGTCGGAGAGAAGAGAAGGAATTTGGAAGAGTTTAGACAGCTGGTTATTCCAACAAGATGCATCAATAGAGGACTGTTTTCAAACGAGACTTCTCTCTTTTGCAGATATCGTTGGCTATCTTGACCTTTTTGAAGCTTTGATAAAACCTAGAAGTTCTCATGGAAAACTCACACTGGCATACCCACACAACCTTGGTCTTCCATACAGAAAAGCGGGAGTGGCCCCATATCTGGAATTCATTCTTTCTAATGTCTTGTTCCATTCGCAGTCGTTATACTTCTCTGAGAAGATTGCGTTGCAAGAACCCATTTTGAAAATTATCGATCATTGTTTATCTTCATTTGATCCAAAGTTGATATTGAATTCATTCCCAGCAAATGTTGACTTGAACACTATAGTGTCTACAAGTGAGTTCACAACATATGTTCAAGCCAACCCAACGCCAATCGTGTTGAATTTCCTTTTCCAAGAGAAGATTTACAAGACATTACTCGATGTTGCTTCTACTGGGTTTGATAATATCAGTGATAAGTCTTTCAACTCGAGCCAGGTCCAGATTGTGTATCTATCATTAGGGGTCATTGATAAAATCTTGGAGCTAGAGTTTGCTTATATTGATGAGCTTCTTCCTATCCTGAAGAAAAACAACAACTTCTACATGCCTTCAAGAATCGGAACACACGGGTTAAGCTCTTTTTATGACGCTATCATGTTCAATCTACCAGTTGTCGCCCACATAGCCCTTTACGTTGGATCTCCAGACATTCCGATAGCATATAGAGCCATCAAACTCTTGTCAAAGTTCTCAAAATCGTTACAGTTTGGTGCCAACGGAAAGACTGGAGTGGCCAAGACTAAGTTGTTAACTATTTTTGACAGTATCAACGAGTCTCTGAGAATAAAGTACCATTTTATCAATCAATTAGAAGCAGAGATAACGTCAGCAGAGAGTCTCGAAGTTAAGATTTTGATTCTCAACTTTTTGAATGATAATCTATCAGTCTCATCAAAGACAATCACCGTGTCACATTTCCTTTTGGGGTTTGAATGGAAGAATGAGCTTTCCTTGGGCTCAGAAGATATTCCAACAAGCGTCGCTTCTGGAAAGTCTTTGTTCAAGTCATTAATCTACATTTTAGAATCCGCTTTGCTTTCTATAAGCTCAGCTGAGATTGATTATCCATTAATTCGACTGGCTTCCTTGTCCCTTGAAATTCTGCTGAAACTGTCCAAGAACCCTAGAAGTTCTTTGATTGTTTTGGAGCATTTGGGTGGGTATGACCTTTTGCACAAGCTCTTGAACACCCCTCGAGTTGATGTCATGACCCATTGGTCTGGTGAAAACTTTTCTCCAAGAGTTGATACAATAACAGCATTCAACTCAGGTCCTGGAATGGGAGCCTTTTTGGACTTTTTAAGCTTCAGAAGCTCAGTACTCGAGTATTTGAGCTTGGAGCTTCATAGAACTTCATCTAATGGCTCAATATCCAAAACGAATACTTACATCGACGCCCTGATCAATGGATACGGTGCCTTTACAGGACCACCAAAGGTATTGTCCTTTTTAGATGACTTGGAGTTCTCTCTAGCTGATGAAACTACAATTCCTGAAGTGGAGTTGGAGATTTTTCAAAATGTTGACATGAAACTTGATTTGACCAAGATCCCTCTCAATATAGATTCTAATGGGCCAGTATTCAACTTGGAAGATGTGGATGCTGTACTGGACTTACATCTTAGAGCTCTAGCTGTACAAGGTCGTTATCATACTGATGATGAGGAGAAGGAGAAAGATAAGCAGATCGAAACCCTAAGAGACCAACTCAAAAGAACAGACTCCAGACTCTCAACAAGTTTGATTCTGCTGCCAACTACAATCGAAAGTAACGAGAAAGATGCACTAAATGAAAGGGTCCTTCTCAAAGCAAAGTTCAGCAACTTGTTGTGCTTCCGCAAGTTTAAGAGCTCTCAGTTGGCATCTCTTCATGCTTGGGTTCAGCTCATTCAAGTGATTGTAACAGATGGTCAAATGGATCCTATTAGCAGATCCAACTTTGTTCTGGAGGTATTCCAAAGTATCATTCCTCGCATAAATGATTATGTCGAGCACGATATTTTGTACGCTGAAGAGTTGGTATCGCTTTGTGTGTTCCTATATGACATTTATCACCAGGATAGAAAATCCACCGATGATACACTTACCAGCACAGTTGACGGCTATGAAAGGCTTTATCCTCTATTCAAATCCACGATTCATGGTATTCTCAGTCCGGCATCATCCCTGGCTTTGCGTTCAGATCTCTATGTGCTTAGTTGCAAGTTCCTGTTCTGGGTATTGAAGTACAAAGATATATCTAGAGAGGTTCTTCAGACGATCAAATTGTCGAATGAAAGATTGATCACTATCATCTGTAACGATGCAATCAGCGGTGAAGGACCAACAAGAATCACAAGTTTACTACTTTTGGAGTCTTTGTTCCGATTGTCAAGTATCAATGATCTCAACTTTGTTTTGAATACGTTGGTGAAGAACAACTTACTTTTGCTTCTCGTGAAGTCAATCAAGAGAACCGATGAGACTTTGTCATTATCGCACAACTACAAAATTACATTGGATTCTCTCCTGTATGAGCTGACAGCTTTCAAAGCCACCATGTGCTTCCTTCTAAGAGTTGCGCAGACCAGACACGGAGCCCAACAATTGCTACAAAGCGAGATATTTCAAACAATCAAATCTTGTCGTTTCTTGTTAATTGACCCTGATATTGGCATTGAGTTGGTATATGACGAGTCTACGCTTCAAACATCTTCTTTTGTGCGTGTAAATTTGAACATTGATGCACCCTTGTCACTTGACAGTTCATCAAGGGCTGTATCACTATTTGAACTGCTTGTTCCAACTTTCCAACTTTTGGCTGCTATATTGTTGAGTACAAGCTCGGAAAACAAGACTTCCATATTGCAAGTCAAAGACCTTTTGGTTCATTTTAGAGGGCTGATTGTTTGTGTATTGAAGAAGTCACTTTTGGAGGACTCTAAGAACGATGTTGTACTGCACAAGCAAAATGGTGATTCAGGCAGCCTCAACGAGTTAGTCAACTTGTTTGTGTTGTTAAGCACATTGACAGACTTCGACCCTGGCAATTAGTATACAGTACAATTTCATAAGGATGTTCCATTAATAACCAATTTATTTGATATTACAAATCTAAACCTTTGAACCGATCCAGTTCACTTTTCAAATCATCAGAGTTCTTCTCAATCCATTTGAGAGAGTCCAAATGGGTATTTAAGAGTTTCACGATTTGATTCAAGGAGTTCTCATTCTCTTCTGTAGTGTCATCTTTACCCAAACCATTGGCCTTGTTAAAAGAATCGCTGACTTCGTTAATTTCTGTTATCAAAGAGGACAAATTGAGTCCCAATGAATTCAAGTTCTCATCCAATAATTCTGCAGTACGATATGCTTGAGCTCTCTTTTGATCGTTTGTGATAACGGAGGAATCTCTTTGCTGATTTGTTGAAGACAACACTTCAGAGAGGAGGTTTTCGGCTTTCACTTCGTAGTTATCCAAAAATGTCTCCAATTCTGTTTGTTGTCTTTCGATGTATAGCAGTTGTTGCTCAACTTTAGCCTGTGCTTGTTCCGCAGTGACAACATCCGTGTACAATTGATTAATTTTTTCACCACCTTGTACCAAGACGGAGTCCCACTCTTTTGTCTTTTCAGCATATGATTGGAATGAGCCTGATGCCTTTGTCAGTTGGTTTGTCCATTTGGTTATAAGATCTTCTAAAGTTTTATTATTAAGAGTGACCGGTTGTGGTTCCAAAGTTTTAGAGACCTCTTTCTTAGTATCGGTTGTGGCAGTAGACGTAGTGAATGAAACTGCTTTCTTTTCTTTATCAGCCTCTGCTGATTTAGAGCCAAGTGCGAAACCAGATGTAATAGGCTCAGTGCCTGAAGCAGTAGCAGTTGCAGTTGCAGGCTTAGCACCAAGTGAGAAGCCAGTGTTAGTTGCCTGTGCCTTTGAAGCATCATCTTTCTTTTCTTCAGGTTTTGATAAACCAAACATTGGTGCAGCTGGTTTTCCGTCAGTCTTTTTACCAAGACTGAAAGTTGGAGCAGCAGCAGCAGGTTTTTCGTCAGTCTTTTGGCCAAAGCTTAATGATGGAGCAGCAGTTGGTTTGTCTTCAGTCTTTTGGCCAAAGCTGAAAGTTGGAGTAGCAGTTGGTTTGTCATCAGTCTTTTGACCAAAGCTTAAGGATGGTGCAGCAGTTGGTTTGTCTTCAGTCTTTTGGCCAAAGCTGAAAGTTGGAGTAGCAGTTGGTTTGTCATCAGTCTTTTGACCAAAGCTTAAGGATGGTGCAGCAG